>ML812320.1:188637-202369 GCA_009831015.1 Picea engelmannii
TCGAGGCCATACTAGCCAATGCCTCTCTTACCTTCAACAGGCGCCTGAAGGTGAGATAATAGCTAGCAAATCTGGTCTTTGCAATCTTTAGTAACTCCAACTTGGAGTGACTGCGAAAAATGTAGTGGGCCATGCTATGATTGTTAATAAATCTTATCATCTTCTTCCCTTTCTTGTACAAAGCACCAATCCATCTATAATCATGGTCCTTCAGTTTAATTATATCATGCATCAAAAGGTTCATTGTGTGAACCAAACACCCCGACCAAAATATATTGGGGTACCTATCTTCAATGATTGCTCCTGCTGCTTTACAATTAGCAGCATTATCAGTGATGACTTGAATGACATTGTAGGGCCCAATCTCTTGAATGGTTTTAAGGAAGGCATCTGCAATATTAATCCATGTTTTGTAGCGATTTGAGTAGTCATGGGCTGAAAGGATGATCGCACCACTCTTAGACACACCAAGAATATTTATCAATGGCTTGCCTTTCACATTTGTCCAACCATCAGATACAATTGATACACCATTTAGGTTCCACTCATTTATAAATTTTCCTAGAACACCTTGGATTTTGGCTCTTTTCCTGTCAAGTCCCAAGGTTCTAGCTTTGTCATACCCGGGTCTCCTATAACCTTTAGGGGCACCATTGATGGCTTGGACCATTTCATGCCAATATGGTGAGCGAATAACATTGAATGGTATAGAGAAACCTATAAACTTTTGCATCCACATCATCTCTACAACCTTGGTCAAGAAATTCTGATAGTGTTCTAGGTGAAGACGAAGGCGAGAATGCACTAGCATGGGGGGATGTGCTTCGACCAGTGAACATTCTTCGTGCATTCTCAGGTTCACCCTTTGGTCTTTTGGATTTATTTTGTGCTACGTCCTCTTCCCTTTGGTATCTGAGTCTATCTTTGGAATCTATAATCACATAGGCTTTGATTCCTATATTCTTACCTTCATCCTAATACATAGACCCACATAGATGCTTTCTCACATGGTAAACGGAACTTGTCTATTATTTATGACAATGGTGGCATATAAATTTCTTTGTTCCACCCCCTTTCCCTTCACAAAGCTTTGTGACATACTTCCATGGAGTTGTGTACTGCTCTTTGGATTTTTGGGGATCCTGACCATCACTATCATTTTCATTGTCTTCATCCCCTCCCATTCCTTCCTCCTCTCCTTGGTATGTGCTGTCCACTTCTATTTCTTCATTACTATCATGGGTATTTCGATGTGAATTTTCCACCACCATCATTATAATAAAAAATGGAACCAAAATGGCATACCACATTGACATCAACATCATGAATGTTGAACCTTGGCCCTTGAGAATAAGTTGCTACTTGCAATAGAATGATGGAGGAGAAATGGGAAAGAGTAGGAGAAGAAATTATTCAAATATTCAACATAGCATAATATACTAGTTTACAAAAGATGCATTTAAAAAAAAAACAAAACAAGAAAGAAAAATGGGCTTAAGAGCTTACCTCTTTAGCTCTCCAATGGTGGTTGAATATGACTATGGTAGCCTTCAATCTCCCTTCCAAGCTCTCACAAATGGTAGCCTTGAAATTTCAATCTCTCTTCCAAGCTCTCTAATCTCCCTATGGGAGCTTTCAATATTCCTTCCAAGCTCTTCATTCTCCCTTCAATCTCCTCAAGAACCAGTAAGAACCCTCTCAAGAGTCAAAACTCTCATAGCAAAGATGAGTGAAATGAATGAAATGAGAAGTAGAATGAGAGAAAAGGGAGTGAATGAGTGTTTTAACCTCTTACCTAACCCTAGGCTACCTTTCCCTTGCTTCATTTCTCCAAAAAAAACAAAAAAAAACCACCCATTTTACCTCGTCACACGCGCGCGTTGAGGGAGCATTTTCGGGGAGTGGTTTTTTCCAAGGGACTGCTCAGGGAGCGTGCGCTCCCTCATTCGGGAGCGGGTTCGTGAGGACTGCTTTGAATGGTGTGACCAAGCAATGGGTTGTCTTTGTTGAAGGCATTGTTGCAAGAGAAAATCTTCTCAAGTGGGATCGTCTTTGGGATGACTTCATACAGGTGGAAATTTGAAGAGGATATGTGCAGGGGAGTTCATCCAATGGTAATGATGAGGAGAATGTGGCTCTTGCTACTAAGAGAAAGAAAAAGTCCAAGAAGGGTTCCAAGTGTGGGAAAAAGTCAAAGGGTGAAAGGAAAAAGGACATGACCAAAGTCAAGTGCTTGGCATGTCACAAGATGGAGCACTATGCAGGTGAGTGTCCTAACAAGAAGTAGAAGCATACTGTAGCTTCAACAGATGTGGAGGAGTTTTCCACCAGGTTCGAGGATTTTTCTTTATTGGTTTGTCTTTCCTCTAGTGCAACATCTACCAGTGTGTGGTATATTGATAGCGGAGCCTCCTGCCTGTTAACCCCTAGATTTTCACCCTTGAAAATCTTGCGGGTTAAGAGCTAGCATGCACTGTTTTGACTGGCATTTTGAGATTCTCCCAGAGTTTAGCACTTGTGTTGAGCAAGAGGTTGGTTCCCATTAGAGGCAGGTAGATGGTCGATACATGGTTATTTTGTTCAGAGGTAGAGTTAGCTTGGTTTCCCATGCATTTTGAGAGAGATGTCTACATCAGGTGTTGCTACCTTTTAGGAGACACGGTTTGAGTGGGTCCCTTGACAGTTTGGAGTAGTTCTGAGCATACAGGGATGGTCCTTGCATGATTCTAGGCTCATTAGCATTTTTTCGAGCGACATGCAAGAATTTTCTATTTTTATATGTGTTGCTGATACATCCATTTGGTGAGACATGTTTGTTTTGCAGAGCACAAATTCTGGATTCTCGCATGCTTTCCTAAAGATCAAGCACACGTCCCCATATGGAGCCAATGTTACCCACCAAGTTGCACTAGGATGGACTTACAACTGACCCACCAAAGATGAACAAGCTACTTGTTCAAATTCAAAGTTCAGAAGTCTAGCCGACCACTATGGCCCTTCTTCTTCTTCTTCTTCATACCGCATTTCCATACCCTCATGGGTAATTGTAATAAGATGAGCTAGCATGATGAACTTTGTAAAAGGCTTAGCCCTCTAAGACTTGGTCATTAGTACATTACTCTAGAGTGTTTTTTCTTACTTTTTAATTATATCTTGCTTCATTAGTAGTGGGTTATAATTTTTAAGTTTTTTCACTCAACTTCCTCCAAAGCTGGAGCATGTCTTAGTGGCTAGGCCTTAGTAGGTTGTCTAAGTCTTGTGTCTAATGTATGTTACCATGCTAGTCATCATTTTTGAGTCATATGGAAATTGCGTTAAGTCCCCCTTGGGATTTTTTAATGTTTTTAGCAGTGTTCCACAGGGACGCGTCCCCCACGTCCCTGGGACGGGGGGACTCCATGGGGGACGTTTCTCCACGTCCCCTTTTTGGGGAGACGCGGAGGGACTTGGGGGGACGCGACTCCCCAAGGTGGGGGACGAGACTCCCCAAGGTGGGGGACGAGACTCCCCAAAAGGGGGACTCCTGGACGTCCCCCCTTGAAAAGGGGGATTTCTGGACGTCCCCCCCCCCCAAAAGGGGGACTCCTGGACGTCCCCCCTTGAAAAGGGGGATTTCTGGACGTCCCCCCCCCCAAAAGGGGGACTCTTGGACGTCCCCCCTTGAAAAGGTGGACTTCTGGACGTCCCCCCCCCAAAAGGGGGACTCCTGGAAGTCCCCCCCCAAATTTTTTTGCCTAGTAAGACTTAAAAAAGAAAAAATTAAATTTAAAAAAAAAATTAAAAAACAAATATATATATATAATTAATTTATGTTATTGTTGAGATTTATCATATTATCATTATTATTTTTATTTTTAAAATTTTATTTTTTATATTTTTTATATTATATATGTGACATCCCCCATTTCCCAAAAATCCCTAAAATTTGGGGGTACTCCCACACGTCCCCCTTGTGCGTCTCCCCGCACCCGCGTCCCCCCGTCCCGGAGTCTTGGTGGAACATTGGTTTTTAGTTAATAAAAAATTTCCCGCAAAACGGGATATTTTAATTGTAAATAATTCCTACATTAAATAAGTGGTACTAGGAGGCATCATATGCCTTGGGGGTATTCATTTTCTTGCTTAGAATACCTACTTTACTTATGTACCCACTTTGTGAGTGAAAATAGTGATTTTAAGTCACTAAAAAATCATTTTGCTCACAAAAAAGTCAAAAAAGACATAAATAAAGAAAAAAATCAGCACACCTTTATTTTAGGAAACATGTTGGGGACATGTTTTTCTTTGTCTCAAGTCCAAGTGAGATGTGGCGACTTGATTGAGCACATGGGAGATTGGATTGATGTATTGTCACTTCGGTGGATATCCCAAAGAGGGAGGTCACACCTCTCCCTTGAGGTGGCGCACTTGCAAGTAGGGATGTCAATCCCAAGGATTGACTCACCCTTCTCTTCACCTACCTTCATGAGGTGTCATTCCCACACTCTCCCTTACCTTGAGAGGTAGCAAACTCATCTCACACCCTCATGCCACTCGCCCTCTCTCATGCCACTTGCCCTCATATGTGTCATGCACCCTCTCCTTGGGTTTCACGCCCTTTGGGCTATTTAAACAAGTTTCCTCTCCTCATACAAGCTAGTTGGAGCTTGGGGAAAGAATACTTGTGTTGTAATGCTACTTTTGTAAACTCTCTTGAGAATTGAATAAAGAAAGACTTTGGAGATCAATTGTGGATGGTGCTCATAGTGTGGAAGCAAATTGTTTATGTGTTATTTGAGGTAATTGTAGATTAGCTTTCTTACTTTGTAATTTCTTAACATGTCCCTTGGATGTAAGATCAATTTGAACTAGTTTGTTTATATATGATCTTGTTATCCTTCACATTTGCGAATATAGATTTCATGTTTATTTATGTTAATATGCATGTTTTCTAGTTCTCATTTGTAGGGAAATTACATGCTTAACAAAACTGGTTGGCAAGAATTGTCTTAGTTTACAAGTTCTCAAGCTTGGAGAGGTGAAGCTTTGGAGTGCAACTCTTCACCCATCTTCAAGATCATTTGGAGCAAGAATCCCTCAACCATTTCTCAAAGGACCCCATAGCCCTAGGATTCAAATCTTGAGCAAAACTCTTCTCCTCTGTCTTTCTCAAATTCTTTTAAACAATCTTCTTTGGTTACTTTCATACATGCAAGCCTGAAGTTTGTTATTTCAAAGTTATATATAAAGCAACTTGTCATTGCATGCCAAAAGCAAGTAGATCTAGATTTCATTTTACAAAAGTCTCTATTTTCTAATAGATCTAGCTTGTGTAAATCTATCCTTAGCTGTTTTTTAAAGGAAAAATTTAAAGACTATAAGATAGAATTTATTTTTAGTGCTTTAGAGATTAATTTGGAAATCTTAACGCCACTTTACTTGCTGTTTTAGGAAAGCAAGCAAAGACTCTAAGAAAGCTTGCTACTCACTTGTTTTCTTAGTCTCTAAATCACTAATTTAGGATAGGTTTTATTTGACAATTTTTTGTATATTACTAACATTTTTTGTAGGTACTTTCTAAAGGCTTTGAAGCTTCTTTTGTCACTTTTACCTTGCTGTTTTTTGCAGGTTTGAGGACATCCAAGGGGAGATGCTGACCAAATTTTGAGGATCTAGAGCATTCGGGATCCCTGGGAGCACTTTTCCTCTCCAAAAAAAATAAATTCTTGAAAAACTTGTAAACTTGTGATCCAGAACTATATGGAACACAAGCCTTCCCCCAAAGATCATTGTAATAAATTAATAAAATCAGTGGGATACACAGTGCTTAGTCTTAATTCCCCTTGGGGGATCAGTTGTCCTTTTGTGTGATCGCCTTTTGTTCCATTTGGCTTATGCTTTCAAGTTTCACTAATTTAAAAAGATAAAATCAATCACAACACCGCAAAACAGTGAGATTAGATTTCTATTTGTAGATTAGCTTAGCTTAGATTTTGATTTCTAGTTTAGATTTCAATTTTTGCAATTTACTTTCTGCAATTTCAAAGTCGGAAATAAACCATCCCCTCAGCCTCCCTCAATATGTTCTTGACCCCTCCTCTGCGAGCTTCAACTTGATCTCTAGTGTGGGTTCTGTTATCCCCCATTCCTAGGGATAACTAAGGAGATGTTGTCTCGAGGCCCTTAGGTTGCAAACATGGAGTACTGAGAGATGGATTGACCGATAGTGTCCACTTACATAGATATAGCCCCGCCTCACCACCATACTTCTCCATTCGTCATGATGGCATTCACCACACCAACTTGCTTCCGGAAGACGGTGGATCTTGCTTCGTGAGGTAACAAGTCAGGTATCATGTTAAGTGTCACTTTAATACTTGGTGCATTTGAATATGTTGCATTAAAACTTCTCTTGATTATGGAACATTTTGCTTGGAATTTATGCTTTTTGCCTTATTTCACCTTGGTGAGTGTCATGATTTTCTAGTAGGTGGCCACCCTTGGGGAAAGGGTTGTAACCAGGGGTTTTCCTTGAAGGGTTGTTGTATCGTTCCCACTCGTACTTACCACTTTCCATATACGTCTTCTCTTCCGTGTCCCCATCTTTTAGGTCACCGGGCTTATTGACCCGAGAAAAGCATGTACCTCATTTCATGGGAAGAAGGGGCTGAAGGCCCAGAGGCTTGTAGCTGACAAAAGATAAAAGCCAATCATAAACCTTCCAGATGCTTGCCCAGGGATGCCTAGAACAATGAAATGTTTTTCTCAAAAATTGAGGGACCCATATAATAAATAACTAATTGGACATGCCAACCAAGGTAGAGCGTGTGTGGGAAATGTTTTTCATGCTTAGGTAGAAGTCCCAGATATCGTCTTCAACTTGGGGAAGCATGGTCAAGTATGACCAAGGTAAAGTTAATGTGGGCAATGTTTTTCATGCTTATGTAGAAGCCCCACTTTAACTTCAACTTGGAAATACTCTAATAAATTAATGGCAATGGGGCTTGGAAAAATCATGCATCGAGGACGAAGGGCAACACACCCTCTACATAGGAACCCATAAATGAGACAATACGAGCCCTTGTATGTCATGAAACTCCATACTTAGAAGTCTAACCCCATCCACCTCATACCCACTACATGACTTAGAAAGGATTGTCCTTGGGAACCTCCCCTACTTGAGGAGTTGGTTCACCCAATAGGGCATCATGACACCTCTCCCATATCGAAATTTGGCAAATTGCATAGGGTCTTTGGGCATTTGTTTAATTTGAAAAGGTAGATTTGATGCACATGTTTAGATGGCTCTTGTATTAAATGTGATTTTACTTGGCATGACACGTTTGTCTTGAGACCCTTGGAGATCGCATTTACTTGTATTTACATGTCCTTGCTTGGTGGACATTTGTGAACGAACAAGCCTCACTTGGGCCTTCTTTGGGGCATGAAGCCCATAGAGTGGATGCCATACCCCACGCCTTGGGGCAAGCTAGATGATGAACGTTGCCTTTGGAGGTAAGAGATGACATCTCGGAGAAGCAATGCTAGCCCCCCTTTGCCCAACGTTTTGGCCTTGGAGGCTCAAAACGTCACTTTTTAGGGCATGGCATCTAACTTGGGGGCTAGGGTTTGATGGTGATAGGTGACTTGATGATGATTTGGAATTGTTTATGAAGAACCTTGCACCATGGAAATTAGGCCTTTGGAGGCCCGATGACTTCCTCAACTTGCTCAATGAATTGCTCATTATGCCAAAACGTCACCCTTAGGAGGGATGATGTCATCTTTTAGGGCTTACTAATTTTGTAAATTCAAATTATATTTTGTAAAGGGGCAAATTAGGAGGTCGGCCTCCCTAATTTGTGTTTTAACCTTAGTTAAGTGGAGAAATTGGTTAGCGAGACCTTGTATAAATAAAGGTCATGACATTTCATTTTATCATATCATAACACTTGAGAATTACATATGTTTTGGCTGAAATTTTCGCCCCTCTTGGGAAAATTGCATATCTCTTTCTTTCTTTCTCTTGCTATTTGGATGCTAGTACTTGTCTCTTGTGGAAGAAGTGGTGCACTATCTCTCTTGGACGCTTCTCTTTGCTTTGTGATGGAAGATACTTGGTAAAAAATGGGTTTTGTCTTTCTATCTAGTGGAATTGGTAAGTAATTTTCTGCATATTGCTAGTTTCTTCTTCTTTCATGGTTGTTAATGTTCAAAACCCTTGGAGGAGTATAAAGGAATACACCCTCCACCAAGGTCCATTATTTGTTTTGGAAAAGCTACTTAACAAGGTTGCTAGGAGGAGTAAAAGGGCTTAAACCCTCCTAGATTTACCTTGCTAGTTTGTTTTTCCTAGGGAGTAAAAAAGATTACACCCCTAGGGAGGTAACACAACTAGCTCTTACAACAAGAGACCCCATAACCCAATTGATAAAGACACTAGTCTAATTTGCAATGGAGAAATAAAATCATTGCATTAGTAAATGTGAATTTGGGAGATATTGCATTTGTTCAAGTTGGAATCAATTTTACATGCTATAAGCTTGCTTGAGCCACTAGGGCATCTAGCTTAGCCAAGTGATTCTTATTGTTGTTATAATTTAAAGCTACAGCCATTAGCGCTGCAGCAAACATCTCTTTAATCATCTTTGTCACTTTTTCTACCACTGAAAATTGCAAGTAAAAAATGGTAATCATCCTTCTTGTCAAGGGATTTCATTCGAGTGCCTTTCTTGTGAATTTCAGTGGCTAGAACTTGCTGCTGTAGAAAACGTTTGCTACAGCCACAAGGCTGCCCTAGTATATCGCTGATAACATCATTTTGCAGCCCTCTTTCACCATCAAAACTTGTGTCTAAGTATTGGGATATTACCTATATGTTTAGTACTTGATTGTCCAATAATTATTTGGTGTTTTGCATGGTAAATTTTGCAGATATTGACATCTTACATTGCTGATATACATATCTCTGTTCTGCTGCAATTTTTGGACAACAAGGTTTCTTGCTTGTTCCCCTTTGATTCAAGGCTTGTATACCTATCTTGTGTCTTGTTCCAGACAGGTTTAACAATGTCTTGTAGGTACATAATATTTGGCAACCATCCTTCATCAACAAGACTCTTCCAGGACGTTTCCTCTCATCCAAGCTTGACCTATAGGGGTTTTCACCATCATCTTCTCACTTTCCATCTCAACCCCCCTAGGGTCATCGAGATTCCCCCTTGTGGTGATTTATCATCACTAAAGCGAGGGGAGTGTCTATCTAAGGTGACAGTGGGTAGGACTCCCATAGTTGTCACACTCTTGTGGTTTTGGTCGGGCTTTACCCAACCTACAATTTGTGCGATAACATGTTCCATACAGAACGTGGATTGGTCAATGTGGATTTAGTTTTAACTAGGACAATTCGATAGTTGCTATTGTTCAATTGGGACATTACATCGAGCTTGCGTGTGAAGTTAAGGGGATACTATTTAATGAGATTCATTCTCTCCTTGTTGGACCTCCGATATTTCTCTTTGTATTGGATCTTGTATTGGATCTTGTATTGAACTTGTGTGTGAAGTCAGGGGTATATTCTCCTCGTTGGACCTCCGACATAGTTCTTTGCATCCAATCGAGGGATAACCTCTAAGGGCCCAAATTTATAATAGATTTCCTTTATTGCAATCACTTGCACACTTCACACTCATAAGTGGACTTGCACTCACAATAGCCACTTCATAATAAATCCACAAACTTAACAACTCATTTTTAATAATAAAATTGTCAAGAACAGTCCTTAACATTTATCATTTCAGCAACATTTAACATCTTGCAACAATCTTTACATTTGGCACTAGTTTTTACATATTGCTTATCATTTCCATTTAAGCACTTGTATTTACTTTCAAGTTGTATCATTCTTGTGCAAGTACTTCATATGCTGTATGATTCTAGCATAAGAAATTTCATTTATGTGTCTTATAGGACGTTAGATTAGTTTTAGTTGCTCTTGCTTTTAATAAAACTCCTAGATCATTATTGTGCTTAGTTAGTTAAGCCTTAGATTCATTCTCTTAGGGACTACCCCCCTTGGCTTCGTTAGGAGTTGGCCTAGATGAAGGAGTCAAGAATCAGGTGACAATACCTCGACTCGATACTTGCCCCCAACGACACACCCAATGGTTTGAAGATTTCTTCCACGTTATGCAAGGTGTGTATTAGGCAGCAACAACACTTATATTCAAAATAGTTGGCCAAGGATTGCCTACAAAAGTTCTATTTGGTTGTTCAAGGACCCCTTCATAATGCTTGAACACAAGAAGATTCATGTATGGCATAAGGATTCCTTTTTTCCTTGACCATAGTTAAGGCCCTGACAATAAACTGTGGTGAGAAAAACCTCCTAATGGCATCCATATCCCACCTAGATGCTAGAGATCCCTTAGAGAAGATCTGTTTGGTGGTACCAGACCTCCTTCAAGGCACTTGAGCCCGAGAAGCTTCATTTAGGAGTCAAGGCTCATGTTTTCCTCCCTCAGCCATGGTATAGGCTTTGAAACCCATTCTTGTTGTCCAAAACCTACTAATGGTTCCCATATTTATAATGGGAGGCCAAGGATCACATACAAAAGTCCAATGTGGTGGTTCGAGGACTTCTTTAGAATGCTTGAGCGCAAGAAAATTCATATAGGGCCTAAGGATTCTTTTTTCTTTCCTAATCATGGTTAATGTCTCGAGACCCAACCATGGTGTTCAAAACCTCCCAATGGTGCTCATATCCCATCCGGAAGCCAAAGATCCGATAGAGAGAATTTCGAGAATCAAGCAATTAATACAACTTCAAAAATTTCACCTCAACCTTGGGGTTCTTAGATCTATTGCTTGTGAACTTTCAGCCTTAGGGTTGATCTGAAATATTAAATTATATTAGTAATATCTCACTTCCCTTCAACCCAATTTCACCCGACAACCCAAGAGAATAAATAACATACAAGTGTACTTCAATACCACAATTCTAAAGCCATTATGGCACACTTTTTAAGGCATATAACAGATCTGAAATGTCTTATTACAACAACTTATAACAACAACAAATATTTTTTGGATATGTGTAAATCATGAACCAATTCATCTATATGTTATGATAAATCAACATGAGCAAGAAGGGCCAAGATCTACTCAATCATGAAGATAACATAAGCTAAAAATCATATTTGCAAGTACACAATATTTGGATTGTTGGAGACTTCACACACACACACACAAGTACATATCACAAATTTATCACAAAGCTGGTACAAGTCAAGTTTTCCAAACTCTAGCTAGTGAAACCGTAAGAAAACCCTAGCCACCAACTCTTCTTAGCCAGGTATCACTCCCAACCAAAGCTGGTCTCCACCAAAGATCCTCAACATGCCGTCATCAACATCGATAAGTCCTCCTTGCCACGTACAACAAGCTTGTATCACACAAGCTCTCCACACTGGCAATGTTGTCTTCCTTAGGGTATACAAACCCTAGTGATGTTGCATCACACAAGTACACGGCAAGACAACTCTAGTGCTAGCCTCCAAATCTACGTGTGCATCGTACTCAAACCCTAGGTCTTCAACTCTCACATCAACACAAGAGTTAAAACCTCCATGGAACATCAAGGATACAATAATAGAGTCTTCTTCCAAGCAAGGCATCACACTAACCTCAAGAATGATCAAACTAGTCTCTTAATGATCTTACCCTAGCCTCACATCCACAAGAAGAAGGCCATAAAACAATTCAAGGTGTTCACTCTACTCTATGCTTTATAGCAGGGTAGAAACCCAAATGCTACAACAAGAGCCATAAGAACCATCATCACCTCCATTGCCATGTTCTTCTCTAGGCTTTACATACATAACTCCAACCTGAGTGTCTCACAAGAGCAAACCATACCATCTTACAAGAGCAAACTGTTGATGATTACATCTGCGTGAGACATCCTCCAGGATACAAACTGAATGAGTCAACCTGAGAGAAAGCCCATGAGTTGGGTGTGTGGTTCCTCTCTGAGACAGAGAAGGAACGTCGTGTGCCCCTTTGTGGGGTGAGGAAGCCCATGAGTTGGGTGTGCCCATGAGCTGGTTGTGTGGTTCCTCTCCGAGACGAAGATGGAATGTTGTGTGCCCCTAAGATGGGAAGGATCCCATGAGATGGGTCTACTGTTTTCCTCTGTGCAGAGAGTTGAGATGATACTCCAGATGATTCTCTTGTGTAACACAGTGAGAAAGAAGATCTGCTGAGTTGGATGTGCATGTGGTTGAGCACAGGTGAACGTGTGGGGAAGCCCATGAGTTGGGTGTATCGTTCTGAGACAGAGATGAAACGATGTATTAGCCTCCTCTGTGTAGAGAGTTGAGATGATACTCCAGATGATTCTCCTGTGTAACGTAGTGAGAAAGAAGATCTGCTGAGTTGGATGTGCCTGTGGCTGAGCACAAGTGAACGTGATCCTAGTGGCTGAGCACTAGTGAGTGTGGTTCTCCTGTGAGACGCAATGAGATAGAGATGTGGGCATCCCTGTGGTTGAGCACAGATGGATGTGCCCCTAGTGGCTGAGCACTAGTGGGTGTATGAGATCCCTTGCTATATTGTCCAAGAGTCAGACTTACTTGTAACCCTGTTTGTGATGTAAAGGGTACAGGTCGGCCCCACCATAATGTAAAGGATAATTAATGTAAAAGATAATTAATATGGTAATTATTAATTATATTTTGAGTTATTGAGGTCAGCCCTATTGTGCCAATAGACACATCATTTGATGTGGTAAGTCTTGTTGATGATTGCAGCTATGCGAGACATTCTCCAGCTTACAAACCTGAGAAATGTTGATCATTGCAGCTATGTGAGACTTTCTCCAGCTTACAAACTTGAGAGAAAGCCTCTAAGAAGGGTGTGTGGTTCCTATCTGAGATAGAGTTGGAACATAGAGATGACCTCCTCCATACAGAGACTTGAGAAGAACTCCAGATGATTCTCCTGTGTAACACAATGACAAAGATGATCTTTAGAGTTGGACGTGCCTGTGGCTGAGCACAAGGTGAACACGTGAAATCTCAAAGTGTTGGGTGCATCGTCATGAGAACATAAATGAAGATGATGTATTAGCCTCCTCTGAGCAAAAGAGTTGACAAGAAACTCCAGATGACTCTCCTATGTAATGCAGTGGGAAAGATCTGTTGAGTGGACGTGCCTGTGGACGAGCACAGGTGAACGTGATCCTAGTGGCTGAGCACTAGTGAAGAAGTGGTTCATTTGTGTAATGCAGTGAGCCAAAGATATGGACATCTCTATGGATGTGCCCCTAGTGGATGAACACTAGTGGGTGTATCAGATCCCTTGCTATATTGTTCAAGAGTTAGACCTGCCTGTAACCCTAATTGTAATGTAAAGGGTATAGGTCGGCCCCACCTTAATGTGACTGGTAATTAATGTAAAAGATAATTAATCTGGTTAATTAATCTGGCCAATAGACACTTCTGTTGACAAGTTTAGGTTAGTATAAGTAAAGGTAAATTCCCCATTGAGGAATCGTATCTTTCATGTGAGTTTGGAAATTTCAGCAAGTACACCTTCTTGGGAAAAGTGCACACCTCTCTTGGGCACTAGTCTTCTAGGGTTTGAGCACCCTCTTGTGTGCTAGGTTTTCTTGGTGGTGAAGGTCTTTCTCTTGAAGAATATAGCAAAGGATTTGGCTGGGTTTTCTTCCCTTGTTGAGAAGGGTTTCCCAGGA
>ML812321.1:0-35710 GCA_009831015.1 Picea engelmannii
TGCTTCTTCATTTAACTTGCTTCTCTCTTTGCAACTTGGAATTCCATATTCTCATATCCTACATTTGTATTGAGTTATCTAAGCTCAATACCTTTGTACATTTCCAATTCCAAGACATAAAAAAACATCTTCACTTTTCCATAAAACAACTATCAAATATCAATTTGATTTTTATTTAAATGGATTAATACATATATTTCTACTCCGTATATTCAAATTTACATAAATAATTTTTAAAAAAACTCCACCCACATTTAAAAAATAAAATAATCTCCAGCACCTCCACTTTCCCTAAAAAAAACCTCCAATTCATCCTTCCTTACTCATTTTTTTATTTTCCTTCTTTTTTACATTGCTACAACTCCTTACATTTTCTTTTCGAAATATATTATTACACATAATATATATATTTCCTTTTTAAAAGAATATTCTTCCTCGTAAACTAATGTTGTACCTTCACGGTTTCCCTTTCTATGCATATATTTCAAAAAATCGAATTTTCTTCTTGACTGCTCGTGGATCTACCTTGACGGACTTAAAAATATGAGAAACAAACACACAGTGAGGCAACACTCACAATCTATATTGAATGAAGACTGATTACATCATTATATAGGAAACTAACCTAAGACTGTTACAACAAACTTCAGATAACTAGAATCTACTTACGCTACTGACTCTGTCAATTGACGCTTACAACTGATGCTTACAACTAACTCTTACTCCATTATTTCAAAGTCTCCCCCTTAATGGAGAATGGATTGACTTCTACACCTAACATCTCCCTAAACAACTCAAACTTAATATTTCCAAGAGGCTTAATGAAAATATCAACAACATTTTCACAAGTATTACAATACATAAGAGCTATTTCATTTGACTGCAACTTTTCTCTAACAAAATGAAACTGAGCATCAACATGCTTTGTCCTTGCATGATAAATTGGATTATGTGCAAGCTTGATTGTACTTTGATTATCACAATTGATCATTGTAGGTTCCTTTTGTTCTTCTCCAACATCTTAAAGAAGTCTTCTTAACCAAACAACTTCACAAGTTATTGCACACAAGGCTTTATTATATGCTTCAGTAGAAGACAAACATACAATAGGATGCTTTTTACTGCTCCATGAAACAACCTCGAATCCTATGCCAAACACATATCCAATGGTTGATCTTCGATCATCCAGATTGCTAGCCCAATCAGAATCTGAATAACTTGTCAACTCAACATCAGATGCATCAATATATTTAATACCATAATCAAGTGTTCCTTTTAGATACTTGAGTACTGCCTTTGCTGCATTCCAATGGATTTCTAAAGGTTTCGCCATAAATTGACTTAACACACTCACAGAATATGAAATATTAGTTCTGGTTGTGGTGAGATAATTCAAACTACCCACCATTTGTCTATACATAGTGCCATTCACCTCCTTCGAACCATCATCACAAGAAAATTTCACATTCTGCTGCATGGGAACAATGGAAGATTTACACTGATCCATTTTAAATCTCTTAAGTACTTCTCTGACATAATTACTCTAACAAACAAAAGTTTGACCTGCATTTCTCCAAGCTTCAAGACCCAGGCATTAATGTAACTCACTAAGATTTTTCATTTCAAAATCTTTTGACAACTTCTCCTTGATTTCATCAATTAATTTCTCTGCATTTCCTGTAATTATCAAATCATTAACATATAAGGAAATCAATACTATATACCCCTTCTCATCAAATTTGGTATACAAATTTGGATCACTTTTTCTCCTCATAAAACCATGTTGAAGAAAGAAAGAGTCTATCTTCTCATACCATGACCTAGGTGCCTGTTTTAGTCCGTACAATTTTTTCTTTAACTTACACACTAAGTGTTCTTTCCTTTGTTCCCCAAAACCTTTAGGTTGAGTAAGGTAAACCTCCTCCTTTAACTCACCATTCAAAAATGCATATTTAACATCTAATTGGTGCAGCTTCCAATGATACTTTGTAGCTAACACAATTAACAATATGATAGTATTCAATTTAGCCACTATTGCAAATGTTTCAACATAATCTATACCTTTTGTTTGTGAATACCCCTTTGCCACTAGTCTAGCCTTAAATTTGTCTATACTACCATCTGATTTAAATTTGGGTTTGTATTTCCATTTGCATCCAATGGGCTTCTTATGTTTAGGCAATTCAGTCAATTCCCAAGTATTCTTTTTCATTATAGATTCATATTCTTCCTCCATTGCATTTCTCCATTCATCATGTTCATTTGCTTCATCAAAACTCATGGGTTCTATGACATTTGAAATGCTACTCATTAGGGCATAGTCTCTATACCTCTCAGGGAGCCCAACCTGTCGTGAAGATCTTCTCAACTGATTATCTTCCTCCCCACTTGGTGAAGATTTGTCTTCACCTCTAGCTGAACTGTGACTTCTTGAAGTGTCCATATCATTGAGTCCTTCTTACTGCTGATGTTTTCACTACGGTTATGGTTGTTGTTGTGGTGGTTGTTGTTGTGATGGCCATTTTTTCTCTTCTTTAACTCCTTAATCAAGAAGTCTATGACATTCCTCATGACTGTTGTTGTCATGATTTTCTACTTCCTTCTCATGGAAAAATACATCTCTACTTGAAAATACATTGTGAGTAGAAGGATCAATCAGTTTGTATGCTTTGAATTCAGAACAATACCCAATGAAAATACATTTAATGGATTTAACATCCAATTTATTCCTATTCTCCTTTGGAATATGTGCAAAATCCTTACACCCAAATACTTTCAAATTATGAATTGCAGGTTTGGAATCATACAAGGCTTCGAAAGGAGTAACATTATCAAGACACTTTGTTGGGCTTCTATTCTTTAAATAAACTGCAGTATTTATGGATTCAACCCAAAATGCATTTCAGAGATTCTTACCTTTCATCACACTTCATGCACACTCTACGAGAGTTCTGTTTTTCCTTTCAGCGATTTTGTTTTGCTGTGGAGTGTGAGGTACTATAAATTGTTGTACTATTCCATGATCTTTGCAATATTTGATGAAGTCCCCTTATTTATACTCTCCCCCTTGATATGAACAGAGGATTTTGATGGATTTTCCTGTCTTTTTTTCCACCATGGTTCTGAATTCCTTAAAGTACTCGAAAACATCACTTTTTCTTCTAAGGAAATAAACCCATGTGTATCTTGGGTAATCATCAATAAATAACAGAAAGTAAAATACACCTCCTAAAGACCTAGTCTGCATAGGCCCACAAACATCAGTATGCACAAGATATAACACATCTCTCTTTTTCCTATCAGGATTAGAGGGGAATTCATCTCTGTGCATATTTCCTAATGCACATCCATCACAAACAACATTCTCATTCTTTAACATGGGAAGTCCTTCAACCATATTCTTTTTCTGTAATAATAAAAAACCAGGATGATTGATGTGGCCATACCTTTGATGCCAAAGAGTCTCTGTTGGCATAGTTGCAGAAGTCATTGCATGATGTGCTTTTCTGGTAACATCAAGTTTGTATAGGCCTCCTACTATGACTCTCGTTGCAACAGTTTTGAATTGGTCCGACAGATCCTTCACTATGCAATAATTCTTGAAGAATTCAACCTTCAAGTTCTGATCTATAATGGTGGACACATAGATCAAATTTTTCTTTATCCCTGGTACATAAAAAATATTTTGAATGTGATGAACAATACCATTCGACAATGTCACAGGAATGTCTCCATATCCCTTGATCTGATAAGCGTGGTCATCACCAAGATATATGTTGGCTCCGTTCTGTGTTTCTTTAAAATTAGTGTACCACATCTTGTTACAAGTCATATGTACTAATTCTCCGGAATCCACAAACCAAGCATTAGAATCATCTGTTTCAATAGATAAAGAAACGTTAGACATAAACAGCCTAAGATACCATGAATCAAAATTTGGGGGTTCATCAATATCATCACTAGCAATAAATAATCTGAGATCACGATTTGAAGATTTTTCTGCATAATGACCTGAATGTGTTCTATGTTTATTCCTAGCCTCATCACTCTTCTTCTTATGAAAGTCTTTAACAATATGTCTAGGTCGACCACAATAAAAATAACTCTTTGACTCAGTCCTGTTAGATTGCATACCTTGATTCAGTCTTGGAGATTATCTTCTGTACGATGAACTGCCTCTCTGCCATGAACTGCCTCCTCTGCCTCTTTCTCTTGATCTCCCTCTCGAGGATCTCTTATTTGACCACAGTGCCAAATTTGTATTGTGAGGCTTCATATTCCCGCGCTCTCTTCCTTTTGCAACAAAATACCTATCAGTTCTTCAAAAGTAGGAGGTTTCTCCCTTGCTGCGAGACCTGTTATGAACATCTAATAATCTTCTAGCATACCATTTAAGGTAATAGTGACCAGATCAATGTTGGAAACAATTTCCCCTATATTTACTAGCTTGTCTTTCACCTCTTTAATAAGACCCAAAAATGAACTAACAGATTCATTTCCATCCATCTTAATGCCTAGAAATTTAGTTTTCAGGAACAAAATGTGATTTGTGTTGTTAGTTTCATACAATGCTTTAAGTGTTGTCCACGTTGCAACATAAGTTGTAGCTTCTCTAATATGTGGAATTATGCTATCTTTAACAGACATGTGCAACAATACCTTTGCCTTGTTTTCGCACTTCTCCCAATCTTGGATCTGTGCTTCTATCGCATTCGCATCCGCATCAGGTTTCGCTTCAGTTCCCTTCGCAATGGTTCAGACACCATAGCCTTCCATGAGTGTTTGCATCTTGAATTTCTAGTTAATGAAATTCGAGCCATCTAATTTGTTGGCTTCGTTGAGGTAAGTCTCTGCCAACAGATTCTCCATCGTTGCTAATGGATCCTTGTATCACCAAGCACACTTCAATCCTAAAGGTGGTGAATCACCAAGAATATGCAAAATTTTTGTTAAGTGCTGAGTAGTTCATCGCTCTGCCTTCAGATCCAACAATCCATCTCTATCTTGGCTCTCAACTTTCTTAAAAGAAATATAAGAAATCCTTAAAAAAGAAACCTTAACACCACTCCATGCATCTTAACACCACTCCATGCATAATAAATATATATATAAATTTCTTAAAAGATAATTTTTTTTTTAATACACACTTATATCCACCTTAATAAACTTTAATATCCACTTTATAAAGTTTATAAAAAATATCCACTTTATAAAGTTTATTCCTCCCACAATATTCACTTAATAAAAAGTTTATACTTCACATCCACTTTAAATCATAGGCCATCCTATAATAACTCCTTCACGATTTATAAAGTGAAAAAAATTAACTGGCCAATGTAAATAGTAGAACCAATATAACCTCAAGCTTTAACCTCACGCTCAAAGCTCATGCAACAAAAATACCATGCAGTAAAAAAAATGAAAACTTACGCTTCATGAAAAATCACGATTTATGCACCTCACGCTTGTATTAGAGTGCGGAGAGTCCGCACCTCACTATGCACTTGGAGTGCGGAAATCTCACGTGTTTCTGCATCTCATGCTACTATTAGATAAGTGGAAATTTTTTCTTCGAAAATATGAATCTAGGTATGTTTAATAGATCTTGTCCTAGTCTGAAAAATAGGGCACCGTTAGAAGAAAGAGTTGATCTGAATAAATTTGATAGAAATAGAGAAATATATGTTATTCCTATGCATAGAAAGAATTTTTGGACTAATAAGTGGATGCAGGAACCTAGAAAGAATTTTTGAAGAATGCATGTCCAACATTATGATCGCAGTGCATAGTACATGAGAGGTTGGGGATCGTTTAAAAGAAAGAGAGGATTGACACTGTGTTACAATTGCAGAAGACCTAGACATCTTGTTAAGGAATGCCCTGGTATAGGCCGTCTTTGTCTTTGTTGTAAAGCTATTGGTCATGAGGTTGAGGATTTCCCTAGGATGATTGCTAATGTTGAAAAGATGAACATGAGACAAGAAGACTTTAAAGAAGGTCAAGAAACTAAGGACATGTTAAAGAAGCATACAGAAAAAGAGTCAGAGACCATGTTAAAACAATTAAAAGAAGAAATGGATGATCATAGAGACATCAGTTTACCAGAGATCCTGAAAGAAAAGAAATGCATAGTTACAAGAATAAAAGACTTTGACATAGACTATGTATTAGATGAAGAAACACATGTGAATATTATGCCAGAAATCACTTGGGAAATTTTGGGAAAGCCTGCTATGATACCTTCATTAGGAAGGATGCGCTTGTTTAAAGGAAAGATGATAACCCTATGTGGAAGATTTACTAATGCACGTATGATTGCTCATGAAACATCGACCGAAGAAGAATTTGAAGTCATTAAGTTTGTTGATAACAACGCCCCTTTTGCACTTTTGTTAGGAAAGACTTGGATTGCGAAGGATCAGATTAGAAGGAAAGAGGAGGAGAAAGCCACAGAAAAGAAAAAACAAGAATTAAGGGATTTCATAACCAGAAGAAGAGAGCGACTAATAGAAGAACAAGAGGATCGGTCTACGCAACAAAAGGCTAGAGAATTAGCTATCAAAGTTGAAAGGACGCAAGAAGACTTAAAGAACTCGTCCATGCAAGAAATAAGTATAGCCACCCCGGGAATAGAAAAAGAAGAAACATTAACCACAAAATATGTAAGAACACATTAGCAGTGCAAAGCCATTTTACTAGGAGAAGATAAGAATAAGAATGGAAAGAGGAATCCAGAGACTCAAATCACAGGAAAGAAGGCACAAAATCTCAGTAAGAAGAAAACTAAGTTAGAAAAGCTACGAGAAGTTCCATAGAAGTCTTCACAGGAGACATATCTGCAGAAGTTGAACTTCATCGGAATAGCATAACCACACAGAATGGGACTTCGCCACAATGAATCTATATGACCGTTGGAGGCGCCCCGATCGTTAGAATAACGTTCCAAAATGGCTAGAAACACAATTATTTTTGGAAAGATTGCCATTGGACCATTGAGACCGCACCATAATAGATGGATTCGTATTGATTAAGGCATTCCCACCTGTTGGAGGAATCCATTACGATGTTTCTTATTTAATCCATCAGATGCTGGGTCGGGACCACTTTTTGCAAACCGTGATATCTAAGCTAACAGAGAATCAATTGCATATCACACTGTGCTTTATAGACCATGCCATCTGTCTACCCGAGTTATTTGATTACGAGTGTGCATGCCAGGCGAACGTAGCGCAATAGAGAAGTTTGTGGAGGAAATACTTGTATACCTAATGACTGAGAGAGTCAGGTCTGTGGGAATACATGCATCGTCGACTGTCATATTCCAAGCATACCCATTGGCTGAATGACGTTCTAGTTGCACTGTTGAGAAATGAATCAAACACCACGACGATCTGGCTAACGTGAAGCAGATCCCATCGGTTTTTCTGGACTACATCCCGCCTTTGGCTAGCACGGTTAACCGCAACAACATCCCACGAGATTTCGAATATACGTTGATCACTGCTTACTTGCCGAAGGGGATACGCGCAATTGGACCCTGGTTAGGACATATTCCATCTTTAAAGAACAATGACTTCAACCTTGGAGACCGTAAGAACTATGTGATGCTCGTGCCACATTGGTATTTGATGAAGATGACTAGGGAGAAGTAGTGCACAGTCTCCCAGCCATGGATAAAGGAGCTCGCGCAATCGAAAATATTTAATGTGATGAAGATT
Source organism: Picea engelmannii (assembly GCA_009831015.1). Classification (NCBI taxonomy): domain Eukaryota; kingdom Viridiplantae; phylum Streptophyta; class Pinopsida; order Pinales; family Pinaceae; genus Picea; species Picea engelmannii. The sequence goes on from ML812321.1 coordinate 7,719, forward strand.
CCTCACTTTGGCCAACATCAGGAGGTTAATGCTTGCGTTAAAATCCTCTTGTCATGCTATCATGGAGACTATATTTGGCTTGATAGGCATGTCAGTGTGGATCCGATGCTGATCCACTTGATCACAGGACTGAGTACGCAAGGACCATACCCTCACCAGTTCTACCCAGGGAAGACTTCAGATCACTCACTGGCACAACGTATAAAGGAAGACTATGACGATGTAGAGAAGGGAAAGTGAGGCTACAAGGTATCCTCCATTCAGAATGGCACAGTGCACCTAGATTGTTAGCTCATAGCTGGCAAGCTCGTCAGAAAGAACTGGCTAACACAAGTCACTGGATTTGTAGTAGACCTCGTACTGAAGTGCGTCGAAGGAATGCAAATGAACTGGGTGAGTTACCTTGTCAAAGAGTTGGAGAAGGATTTTCGCAAAGCATAGGACCAAGGATATGAGTTTCATTTTAGTTGGCTACTAGTACTGATCACCTTTGTAGCTTGGCAGATTCCGGAAGGATCGACATTCCCCGAAGTTAAGCCATCAGAACCATTGGCCGCAAGGTTCTCCACCTTATGGTACATGAATGATATGGCGAAGCAGTGGCAATCAAACGCGGTGTTCCATTCTTACTACCTACAGCTGAAGCGCACCATTGAAGCATTTCCACAAATGACCCCGAATACATTGCACCACTACAGGCTGCTAACAAAGTTTCGCACAGATAGGCACTTTATCTACATCATTGCGCACGAGAATGAAAGTAAGGAGGAGTTGTAGTATTACTATAAGTTGACCGATGAAGATATGGAAGAGAGAACTAAGGAATGGCCAACAGAGTTCCTTGTACCAGTCGAAGATGCAAAACTCTCCGACCCCGACATCATCGGAAGCCCATTAGTCACTTGGGTCGAAAATGATGGACAAAAGAAAGAGGAGGAAGTACATAACATAGAAAGTAATGAGGAGGACAATGCCTCAGAGGAAAGTAGGTCTGACTCATCTGCAAGAGGAGGAGGAAACGAAGTGAACCAAGAAGAAGGAGGGGAAGAAGAAGACAAACAAGACTAAGGTGAAGTTACACCGCCGAAGGATCCCCTTACAGAGGTCGAGACATCAAAGAAAAAGAAGGTTTCTCTGTAGAAACCCTTAGCATGAAAGAAGGCCCGAGCCAATAAGCCTTAGTCGAAGAATGTGCTCACAGTGGATGATGTCGATCTCATCATCACAACCATGGAGGATGCCAGATATCCTGCAAAGACATGAAGCAAAGGAAGAAACACTATATGAAAGACTAGAGAAGGATCTCAAAGACATACAACAAGCCATCTATTAGAGTCGTGCAATACCTACTACATCGTCGTCATTGGAGATTGAAGAAATGGAGGATGATCCCACCCAATTACAAAGGCTAGCATATGCAACCAAGGCTCGACTTCGTCGAGTTCAAGAAGAAAAAGAGCAGGCCACAAAGGCCTTGAAGAAAGAAAAGGAGGAGGTCCTAGAGAAACTTCGAGTTGCACAGGAGGGGAACAATGAAATTCAGGCGAAGTTTGAGCAGAACCATGCGAAGATACAGGAAGAAAAAGACCAACTGCTCACAGAGAAGATTGCGATCAAAGAGCCATTAACTAAAGCATTTTGTTGTGTGTAGGGCTTGGTGCAGGAGGAAGAAGAGCCAACCGAGATACAAGTGGGGAAGCTCACTGAGGCCATTCAACAGCTTCAAGCAAGGGTAATGGAGCTAGATATTCAAGCAATGTCGAGCACTCTACAAGAAGTACATGACCAAAGGAAGGAAGCTCCTAGGAAAACAATAGACAAAATTCGAGCATTCACCTTAGAGTGTAATCAACTGAGTGACCAGAGTGTGTAGACCTATGAGCGCCTTGCAGAAGATCCAAAGATGAGGAAATTGGAAGCACAACTCTAGGAGGCGAAGCAACATGCATCCACCGTGCAAGCACAGATGAAGCTACTAATTGTAGTTGAGAAGATGAAAAGATCACAGGAACAATGTGCAGTTCAACAACAGATTACTGCTATCTAGAGCAAATTCATGGAAGTGACACAGAGACTCCAACCGGTGTAGGATGAAGCCTACACGATTTTTGAAGAAGTTGAAGGACAAGGCTCGCAGCTAGACCAATTGGTTGCGACAGTGGAACAATGCCTAGAAGGGCCTGCCTATTACTGATCAAGTGATTCAGGAGTTCGTCGAGCAGGAAGCTCTAGTGAAACAACAATTCAAGGCAACTCGAGATAATCTCGAGGCCTTTGAAGCAATGTTACCCATATCTGAGTGATTCAGAACGAGTGAAATGTGAGTGTTGGGGGCCTATTGGCCCTCGACCAAGTTTTGAGGAAACATTGGTCGTGTTTCACCACTTTTGAGACTTCGATAGGCTGGTCGAAGATGGAGCACTAGGCGAAGTAGAGATCGTGGGATCTCACTCATTTTGCGGGCTTGTGCACCCAACAAAGGGTTTTAGGGTTTATGTAACGGGTTAAGGGATGTCGGCCCATGGGTTTACCCATGATTAGGCCTTTTTGTAATGATATAAATAAGTAGCTAAGGATGTAAGTTACTAGTTACTTGTGATCGGCTTAGTGTTTTCTAAGTTGGCTTCGTGCAAGAATATGTAAAGGTTGCTAAGTGTGAAGAACAATTGTTGGATTTTGTGCATACTGTGTGTTAAGACTTGCAGAGCTAAGTGCAAGTGATTGTAAGAGGCTTTGTGTATACATGTTGTGTGAGGCTTTGTGCTATCAAGGAGTTGGCTCTGTGCCTTGATCTAATCTTGAGGAAGGTGGATCTAGTGCGTTGTGCGCGGATCACCTGTCCAATGTGAGGCTTGGCTTTGTGGCTCTGTGCACATGAGTAGACGCATGTAAGAGATTGCAGACTAATATAGAAGAGGAAGAAGAAGTTGGTGGACGTAGTCCCACACTGGGGTGAACCACGTATATCCTATGTTGATGTGCTTTGTGCGATGTTATTGATGTTGATTATGTGATTATTTGCTTAGTGTTGTTGATGTTATGTATAATGAATGCTTCTGATGTTGTAGCTTAGTGCTAATGATGTGAATGAATGTTATATCTAAACTAATGTTGTGTGCTAAGTGATTGGAAGTGTTAGATCTTGATTATTACTGTGTTGTTCTGTAATAAGGGTTTGATCTACGATGTGAGTGAGATCCAAGAACTAATTGATATCGTTGTTTAAGTGTTCTGTTAAGTGTTGTAATCACAGATCTGTGTCCTAGCCTGGTTGTAGACATCTGAGTCCTACAACCCCCTTGTCTCTACCTTGGGTGAGACTTCATCTGCTTCGCAGGTGTTGCCGAAAGGGACGGTAGTAAGGGTTTTGTTGGTGCGTTGTTGAAGCGTTGAACCCTGGATCTGCCCCTGTGCCAACAGGGCTTTCGAATCAAATTCCCTCTCTGCAATTCGAACCCTACACGCCACGAAAGACTTCCTCAACACGATTCTCCATGCCACCGGGTCATCATTATTTCTTTATAGGTCTATTAGATGTTAGATCTTATCCTTGGGTTTTCTCTGCAGCCACCATCCATTACATCGCATTCCAACAGGTACAGTTTAACCTTGGTGAACAGATTCGACTCAGTGGCAACACTAAACATTGGCCAATACACATCTTTATGTTGATCAGAGCATTTCGACATTTTAACCTTGGTGAATATAGATCTGGCCCCATTGCAACACTAAACATTGGCCAATACACATCTTTATGTTGATCAGAGAATTTCGAAAAAACGAACTAAATATGCATTTAAATGCATGGAAACTAATGGATGAGTGTAAATAATGATCATTTTTTTCTGAAATTTGTCCATGAAGACTTATGATCTTGGCAATCAGATGTTCAATGCCATCTCTGTTATGGTCTCTAAGGCGATGAAGCAGTGCAGAATGAAGATATCGAAGCCCCTCTGCGTGGATCTTCCACACTGGGCTCTCAACTAGAGGTAAGTAGCAGCATGCTCAATTAGATAAGGCTCCAAGTTAGATGTACGGTATATGTTAAACCTTCCTTCCAAAAGACAGAAAATAAGTAGTTATATGGATATGCTGGTTTTCCTAAGCGGTGCATTTAAGACGGAAAATAAATTATATTGATTTGGTGGTTTTGTTGTATGGTGCATGCAGTAGACGTTAAACTACCCAGAGCACTTCGTAACCAAAATCAGTGGTTACTTTGGACGTTACGAACCCTCGCGGGAATCTATGGTTGTGATCAAATATTTGACGTTTCACACGAATCAAGGGCCACTTGGACCATGCAGACCTAATGAGGGAACTTATTTTGAGACGGAAGGTGGAGGGAAGATTGTAGGTCTCTATGGAAAAAGTAGATCTTTAGTGGATTCTGTTGCAGTGTACATGCTAAGGCCAGGAACTTCGTAAGATGAAGTCGGTGAAAATGGAAGAAATCAAATTATGCCTTCTGTCATTTGATCTCTGGACTTTAGGGGTGGATGGGAGTACTTTCTATTATAACATTATGATTTTCAAACGGTTTCATTTTATTATTATCTATCAAAATTCTAGTATATTTTTTGACAATGATATATCCTCGATCATTTTTCAGTTTGTTTTCAAAATGGGCACTGCTTTATTGACTGCTCATATAGATAAAAGTAGTTTAATTGCATATGAAATCAAAATATTGTCTTTATAGCTTTAGGACGATCTCAATTTCTCCCATTTGGATATGAAACAAGGTTTTGTATTTTTGAGTTCATTGTTACAGTCCTTATAGCTTTAAGTCGATGTCAATTTTCCTTTTTTAATATGAAACCAGATTTAATGTTTCAAAGTGTAATTTCCAGTCTGTTTAGATACACTTTCCAGTCTGTTTAGAATATAAATGATCATTTCTTTTATTTATTTTTTTAATATTTTTAAAATTCTATTTTATAGAGTTTTTTAAAATCACTTAAAAATTGTTGATTAAATAAATGGCATTTCAATGTTTGTGAAGAGAGTAGTTGAATGCCTTTATATATACAATATAACTTACCATATTTTGATTTAAAACTTCTTTTATAGAGCTTTAATTGAAAATGATTTAAGAATTATGGAGTTTTCTCTCTATTATATATTTGTATGTGGAAGTTAAGGTAATAAAAGAGGTGCAAAATCATTTTTGAGACACATTGAAAGATCTGATAAATAATAAAAGGGAAATTAATAAAAAAAATTAGATGTAATGAAGTATAGGGAATAGAGACAAGTGGGTATTTGTATGTGTATGTGTATGTGGAGCATGAATCAAAAAATTGGAAATGTGAAGGTACACTAATCATATAGCACATAATTAAATTTCATGAAATTAATATATTTTCATCTCTATTTGTAGTTATATTTGTAGTTATAGAGAACTTTTATGGCTTCAAGTGAGTAGAGATTAAGAAAAAGTTATTGTTGCTATTTGTTCTTGATATTTTGTTTCTTCTTAGTTTCCAATATATAACGGGTTCGCCATATCTTACAATGACCTTTATATGTATCTAGCAAAGGACATTTTTGTAATTTTACAAGTGGAGAGGGAGTTTTGGTTTTAGTTTTAGGGGATATATATGGCATATGGGCTAATTTTCCATTCTTTTTCTAAGTTTCCATGCTTTTTCCAAAAACAAATATTGACCAATTTTCATTTTAGCCCAAATTTTATAGAATAACATTATTTTACCTTAAAAATATCCCAAAGTTTATAGAAAATATATAAAATCCCTAGAAAATTGAATATTTTTACAAAAATATTGCTAAACATTTTATAGTTTGCATATTAAAAATTAGTAAAATTGATCAAGGTTTCTACATTATGAGATAAATTTCCATCCTTAAAATTATCCCTGGATGGAAGAACTTGATATGAAGAATTTAAGAAGGAAGGGTTGCTCTAAGATTTCAATAGATACAAGAGACATCACAATGATAAATGAGCATATATAATATCTTTGCAATTGCTTTGATTTTTGATACACTTTGCCAAATAAAAAAGGGACGAGTTTATCAATTAGGATGAATCTTTCATAATCCTCTCATATGCTCATTTTCATTTCTATCAATTATTTCAAGATCACACAGAGAAAAAATATGCATAAACCTTGTAGTGGTTGGTATGATGAAGATTGCAAATCAGACCTAAAAAGTGGGTTAGATTTAGCCACCATTAAATGGAATCTAACATGCAACATAAAATATATAAACAACGAATTATTCTTCCTGACATTAAATGATGAACACAAAGATTTACGTGGTTCACCCAAACGTTGGGCTACGTCCACCAAGCAAGTATCTATTGTCTTATTATTCATATCATGGAGATTATAGCAGACTCCTTCTACACATCTACTTGTTTCCTCTACGGGCATACATCAATTTAATAGCAAGTTACATAAGAAACTAAACTAACTATTAAATGCGTTCACATCCATATTCTAAACTTGGTTTCTTAGTTACAACCAACGCAGAAAAATAGGAGGAATTCGTTGTCACCGTATAACAATCTCCACCTTGAAAACAATTAACCGGATACCTTGCTCCTTCTTTTGTTCATCACCTTTTCTGCAACCCAAGAGAAGCCAAGCACCATCGTAGCTTCTCTAAAAGTATTGTTTTTGTGAACATGTCTGCGCAGTTCTCTTTTGTATGCACTTTCTCAAGAGAGATTCCACGTTCATCGATGACTTGTCTTACAAAATGGTACTTGATAGGTATATGTTTTGTTTTACTATGGTAGGATGGATTCTTAGCCAAGTGAATAACACTTTGACTATCACAAAGTAACTTTACTTTTCCCTGCATCCTTCCAAACTCACCAAACAAACCTTTCAACCAAACTGCCTCGTTGCAAGCATGTGAAGCAACTATGCATTCTTTTTCTATAGTGGATAAAGAAACAATGTTATGTAGCTTTGACATCCAACTAATAGCTCCATTTGCAAGAGTAAAGACATACCCTGAAGTCGACCTTCTCTTGTCCAAATCACCTGCAAAATCAGAATCAACATATCCACAGTCTAACTCACGATCATCGTTATAGGTGATATAGAAATCACTTTTGCCCCTCAGATAGCGAATCACCCATTTCACTGCTGCCTAGTGCTCTTTACCTGGATTCTCCATATATCTGCTGACAACCCCAACTACATGTGAAATGTCTGGTCTTGTACTAACCATCGCATACATTAAACTTCCTACTGCATTAGCATACGGTATTCGAGACATATATTCCTTTTCTTCTTTTGTACTAGGACATAAACTTGAAAGCTTAAAATGGGAAGCCAAAGGGACTGAAACTGGTTTCACATCATTCATACCAAACCTCAAAAGTATATTCTCAACATACTTCTGTTGTGACAACCAAAGCTTACCATTCCTCCTATCTCTGATTATCTCCATGCCTAAAATCTGCCTTGCTTCTCCTAGATCTTTCATATCAACGTCCTAGCCATCTGAGCCTTTAACCTGTTGATCTCAGTTATTCTTTTGCTTGCTAACATCATATCGTCAACATACAATACTAAGATAATGAATATGCCATTATTCAATTTCTTAAAGTAGACACAATGATCATACTCAATCCTTGTATAATTCTATCTCATCATGAAAGAGTCAAATTTATTGTACCATTGTCTAGGCGTCTGTCTCACACCATACAATGATTTCTTGAGCATGCAAAACAAATTCTTGCTCCGGTTTTGAACGCTTCAGGTTGTTCCATGTAAATTTTCTCATCCAAATCTACATGTAAGAAGGCAGTTTTAACATCTAGCTGCTCCAACTCCAAATCAAGTAATGCAACTAATGCTAACACAATTCAAATTGAAACAGACTTAACAACTGGTGAAAAAATCTCATGAAATTCAATACCTTCTTTATGAGAATATCCTTTCACAACCAGCCTTGTTTTGTACCTTTCCACTTTATCATCAACACCCTTCTTCAACTTGCAGACCCACTTGCAGCCTACAATTTTTTTGTCTCTTGGAAGTTCTACCAGGTCCCATGTGGCATTCCTCTCTAATGTCTTCATTTCATCCTTCATTGCTTCTTTCCATTTATCACTGTTAGAACCCTTCATAGCTTCCTGATAGCACGAAGGTTCATCATCATTAGTACTTAAAGAAACTGACGAAACAAAATCATCATACCTTCTTGGAGGATTTCTGACCCTCGTAGACCTCCTTAGGGAAGTTTGTGTCTCATCCTCATACTATTGATTGTTATCATCAACCATGACTTACTCTACAGGAAACTCTCATTGAACATATTCAAAAACTTGTTCATGTTCACTTTCATCTGTATTTGAACTAGTTTCAAACTGAATCTGTTGATACTTAGGTACTTCTTCCTATTTCATTTGAACATCTACATCTGATTTGATGAGAGATGATTCATGAAATATTACATCTCTGTTAATGGTGATATTGTGGGCAGTAGGATCCCACAACCTGTACCCCTTAATACCATCACCATATCCAACAAATATAAGCCTTTATTTATTTATTTTGGATCTAGTTTAGAACATTGATGTTTAAGAATTAGAGCATAGGCTTCACAACCAAAATGTTTAAGATTAGAATAATTACAAGGGTGACCTTTCCATAACTCTTCAGGAATCTTGCACTCTATTGTTGTTGATTGTGATAGATTCACCAGATAACAAGTTGTAGTTACTTCTTTTGCCCACAGTTCTTGTTGCAAGTTGGCGTTACTTATCATACGGCTTGCTCTCTCTAGAAGAGTCTTGTTCATGTGTTCAACAACTCCATTTTGCTAAGGATTATAGGCAGTGGTTTTATGCCTATCAATCCCAAACTCCTTGCAATAGTTCTCAAATTCTATCGACGTAAATTCACCACCATCATCAGTTCTTAAACATTTAATGGACCTACTAGTGCTCTTTTCTACCAAATATCTACACTACTAGAAAACATAAAATACATCAGCCTTTCTTTTTAACATATAGATCCAAAACATCCTAGAGAAATCATCTATAAAAGTAACAAAATATGATGATACTCCATATGAAATAGTAGGGGATGGTCCCCAAACATCAGAATGAATATAGTCAAGGATTCCCTCACTAGTGTGTCTTCCGGATTTAAATTTCTGCCTATTCTTTTTTCCATAGATAAAATGCTTGCAGGAATCTAACTTTAAAGACTTTAGACGAGGAAGTAACTTGCAATTAGATAATACCTTCAATCCTTGTTTGCTCATATGGCCCAATCATTGATGCCACAGTCGAACATAATCACTGTCATTCTTAGATACTGTTGTTGCATGATCTGACTTAGTTCTTCCTTCTAACAAAAACATGTTACCAACCTTCTTCACTTTCATAACGAGTCGTATTCCTTTGTATACTTTCATAACTCCACCTTGAACAATATTCTTATATCCTCCAGTGTCTAAGACTCCCAAATAAATTAGGTTCTTCCTAAGCTAAGGTACATGTCTCACATCGGTTAGTATTTTAACAGTTCCATCAAACATCTTAATTCGAATGCTACCAATTCCCACAACTTTACATGAGATATCATTTCCCATGTAAACTATTCCATCATCTATAGACTAGTAAGTAGCAAACCAGTGTCTATGAAGACACATGTGATTTGAAGCACTGAAATCTAATAACCATTGTTGATCATGATGTAAACCAATACTAATTGATAAAAAATCATCAATCATACCTGAATCTGTTGTTGAACCTGTTTTAGTTGCGTTCGCTTCCTTCATTTATTTGGGAGGGTCGTCTTTGGAGGCTTGTTGTCGCTTCCAACAGTCCTTCAGGTGTCCCGATTTACCACAAAACCAACACTTAAGCTTTCTCTTTCTTCCCTTCGACTTTGACTGAGAGAAATCCCTTTGAGCCTGTCCTCTTTCTTTAGGTCTGCCTCTGGCCATCATCGCCTGAGATGTAGAGGTTTCTGAATTGGTTTTCTTCCTTGTTTCCTCAGACAACAATGCTCCAACAATAACATCAAACTCAATACTTTCTGTTGTGATGAAACTAATAGAGGTAACAAAGTGATCCCATGACGTAGGCAAAGAACAAAATAATGTAATTGCCTTGTCTTCAGAACGAATTTTACTCCCATGCTAGTCAACTAAACTAAGAGAGTATTAAAAGTAGTTAAATGATTAGTTATTTTCTTACCTTCCTTTATGTACAAACTGTACAATTGCCTTTTCAGGAAGATCATGTTCGTCAAGGATTTCATCATATACAAGATTTCCATCTTCGTCCACAAACCGATTGTTGTCTTCTCCGCAACAATGTTGAATAGAACATCATCGACCAAACACAGGCGTATGGTACTCAGTGCTTCGCATCGATATCATCCCAGGCTTCATATGTTATGGTCACGAGTTGTTTTTATTTTCCCAAAAGTGCCTTCACCACTCCTTGTTTCACGAGCAGATCATGCATTTTAACGTTCCAGATCTCTAAATTATTCTTTCCATTGAAATTTTCAATTTCAAATTTGGCACTCTGAGTCTTTTCCATCTTAGAGGGTTGTTGCACCTCCCAAGGTGAACACAGTGTGTCGATTTTATGATCTTCACACCTTTCAATACAACTGGGGTGCGGTGATCTTCAGAGGGTCGTCTCACTGTACACACAGACAGGGTGCAATGATTCTAGGTGGTCGTTGCACCTGTCAAAGTAGGTAGATTGTGACGTTTTTCAGAAATTTTGAATTCCAAGAGTCCAGCTTATAAATCGACGCACCCTCTCAGAGGAGATACCTGTGACGATTTTAAATCGAGGCACCTCGCATAAATTTCACTCATGTTGCCCCTTCACGAATTTGATGCAGAACAAGTGAAAACATGACGCTCCCTATGCTAGGGAAGCCCAACACTAATTTGCAAACAGTGCTTCCTATGCAACAAAATCGGATCAACGCTTTAAGATGACAAAACCTTGCACTCGCATATAATGGTGCTCCTGTAAGAAAGAGTGACCAACTCCTGTGTAGTGAAGAACCCTGACCAGACAAAAGATTCACCAACAACGAGACTTGTGCTGAAGTGGGAAAAATGACGCTCCTTCTAGCAAGTTTCAAACTGTTCCACGATGGCGGCTCAACGTGCATCCGTCTCCCTCCAGCAGATCAATGGCTCATGCATCAACGCATTTCTCCACAGCCAGATCGCTCTCCCCGAGCTTTGATACCAATTGTCAGCTTTAGCCACCATTAAATTGAATCTAACATGCAGCAGAAAATATATAAACATCGAATTATTCTTCATGACATTAAATGATGAACACCAAGATTTACGTGGTTCACCCAAACGTTGGGCTACGTCCACCAAGCAGGTATCGATTGTCTTATTATTTAGATCATGGCGATTATAGCTGACTCCTTCTACACATCTACTTGTTTCCTCTACAGACATACATCAATTTAATAGCAGGTTACAAAAGAAACTAAACTAGCTATTAAATGCGTTCACATCCATATTCAAAACTTAGTTTCTTAGTTACAACCAATGCTCAAAAATAGGAGGAATTCGTTGTCACCATATAACAAAGTTTATTAAGTGTTTGTCTGGATGAAGAAATTCATTGGATGAATAACTACAAGAATATTATGTATAGAAAAAAAAAGGTTTTTTATTTTAAGAAAATTAAGAATAGTTAATTGGCACCTTCATACATCATCCAACAAAATTCCAGGAAATAACTGCATTCATGAGCCTCTCATATGGGTGAGATAGATGAGGAATAAATGATTTCTTATGTAGGTGACTTCTATGAGAAAGACATTTTTATAGCACAAATTGCCACACCACAATGCATTTGTGACATGGTCTAACGTTTCTCTTGGCTTGTAAACTCAAATCCAAACTTTCCTCATCAAAGTCACTTAAAAAACATCATTTTAGTGCCATCAGCGGGTCACTTGTATACAACTAGCGGATGCCCTAAAAAAAGTTGAAAAACAAAATAATTCCCCATTTTTGGGTGGGGATTTCGGTTGGGCTTGTTTCCCAACCACTTTGACCGTGTACCAAACAAAATTAAACCTCCTTAACTTTGTGAGGATGGTATAAATGAACATTTGGGTGTATGGATGAGGAGGAAAACCTTTGTGAAAAGTTATACTGAAGAAATTGCAAGTCTCCCTATTCCAGGATGGAGGCCTTAAGATCATTAAACAATGTAAGATCTAATTTATTATAAGGTCATATTTTAATAATGAAGTGGAGTTAGATGTAGTACCCCTTGATGTGTGTGGTGTAGTGTTTTGAAGCCCCTACATGTATAAGAAGGAATTGATCTTTTTGAGGAGAGAAAAATAGTAAAAAAGAGGCATATCAAGGACGAAAAGTCTTTTACCATCAAATTTGCAAAAAGAGGCATATCAAGAACGAAAAGTCTTTCACCATCGAAGTTTATTTGTTATAAATAATTGTGTTCGTATTTTTCCATTTCAAATTGACTGTAATATTATGTTTATACTCGGTCTCTTTTATTTGTATGAACATCTTCTTCCACATGGATGTTTTCATTTCTACCAAATTAATTTTACAAAGTTATATGTGTATTTGAATGGAGTATTTTTAAGTTTCGTTAGTTGTAGATTTGAATTTCAAACAAAATGCAATTAGAGTAGCTATCTTTAATTTCAATTTTCCTTTCTATGACTTAGTTTTCTTTTGAATATGATTTAAGTTGCCTTTTTTTATTAGGCATGTTATATGAAACCAATAAATCTTCATATTCTTAGTGTTGTGTATATAAATCTTTATATTTTAGTTCTTCTCTTTTTTGAGAAGATATATATAATTTATAGTACAAAAAATTAATGTAAAATTAGTTATAGCTAACATCAATGATATGATTTTTTATTTATTAGTGATTAATGATGATAATAAAAGTTGTCATCTATTTTATTGCATTTTCATATCAAATTATAATTATCTTTTTTTTTTTTTTAGGATATACTTGGAAAAAAATTATACACTATTCATTTCTCTATATTATCTTTGTTTCATTAATTGTTCTCTCACTAAATATTATAATATTATAATTACAATATTATAATCGTCATACAAACATATGTTACTTAGTTTTTTTTGGATTTTCCCTTTAGCTTTCCCCACTTCCAAGTATGATAGTTAGTTTAATTTTTGTATGAGACAAGCAACCAGTTAATAAATGATTGATTCACATAGACATATTTTAGTAAATATTTTCTAATACATTATGACAACTTTATTAGCAAAGTGAAATGCATAGACAATTGACTTGAAAATATACAATACTTTGTTTCATTAATTGTTCTCTCACTAAATATTATAATATTATAATTATAATATTATAATCGTCATACAAACATATGTTATTTAGTTTTTTTGCTTTCCCCACTTGTATGATAGTTAGTTTAATTTTTGTATGAGACAAGCAACCAGTTAATAAATGATTCACATAGACATATTTTAGTAAATATTTTCTGATACATTAAGACAACTTTATTAGCAAAGTGAAATGCACAGACAACTGACTTGAAAATATACAATACTTTGTTTCATTAATTGTTCTCTCACTAAGTATTATAATTATAATATTATAATCATCATATAAACATATGTTACTTAGTTTTTTTGGATTTTCTCTTTAGTTTTCCCCACTTCGAGGTATGATAGTTAGTTTAATTTTTGTATGAGACAAACAACCAGTTAATAAATGACTCATTCACATAAACATATTTTAGTAAATATTTTCTCATACATTATGACAATTTTATTAACAAAGTGAAATGCATAGACAATTGACTTGAAAATATACGATACTTTGTTTCATTAATTGTTCTTTCACTAAATATTTACACCGAAAGGCCTATACCTATTGACAATGGGCAGATTTAATAGGGGTTTAGTGCTTAATAAAGTTTTCTATGGACATGATTAAATATGGCTAGAATATTCTTAGTAGTAACACAAAATAAATGGGTTTATGTGTTTACTTTTTTACATTTACCTAATCATATTTAAAAATTACTTTGATAGCTAACTAATTGCCACCTAAGTGATTAACAAAAATTAAAATTTTAACACCAGATAAATGAAGCTCAATAGTTTATTTGTTAATCAATAATAAAATTTAATATATTCTTTTAAAAATTCTTTTCATCTTATCAACCTTTCGACGTTGATCAGCCACAATTATGTGGCTGTGCTAGTATAATATTATAATCGTCATACAAACATATGTTATTTAGTTTTTTTGGATTTTCCCTTTAGCTTTTCCCCACTTACATGTATGATAGTTTAATTTTTGTATGAGACAAGCAACCAGTTAATAAATGACTGATTCACATAGACATATTTTATGATGCATTATGACAACTTTATTAGCAAAGTGAAATGCATAGACAATTGACTTGAAAATATACAACGTAAGGAAACCGAAATACATAGACGATTGAGCTGAAAGTAAACTACGGATGTACGAATTGAAACCCTATCTTCGGAATTTAAGGTTTAAGTTTGAACGATTCAGCATTCAAGTTTGATATTCAACAGGAATATCATCTATCAGCATTCACGCTATATGTTGCTGAAGAAAGAAATTTCATCGCGACTACTTCAGAATCTCAGATTGCACATCGAGGGCGTGGATGAAGTGATACCCAAAGGCCGTGCTTCATGGTAAGTAGGAATCCGAACTCTGGAAGAAAAGGGTGCGTGTTCACCACCCTCACCACGTAACAGGCAAGAACCGAAGCCGCCGCCCACTTCATCTGCCAAAACGCCAATTCCTTCCCGCTACACCTTCGCGGCCCACCGTTGAAAACCGGGTACCTGAACTCCGATTCTCCCTTCACGGCCTTCCCGTCCTTGATCCACCTCTCCGGCTTGAATTCCCCGCAATCCTCCCCCCACACTCTCGGCAATCTGCACGCAGAGTAAATGGACTATATGACGATGGACCCCCTCTCCAACTTCGTACCGTTCGTTAGCACGTCGTCCTCGGTGGCCTCCACTAGCTCGATCGGAATAGGTGGATACAGCCGGAGAGACTCTTTCAGCGCCGCCTGCAGATACTTCATCTCTTTTATCTCCTCCATTGAAAAAGGCGAGGGATCGTTTCGATCTCGTGACGTCGGCCTCTGATTTAAGATACTTTCTATCTCTTGTACAATCTTTTCTTCAACGTCCCGATGCTGATCCAACAGCCAGAAAAACCAGGAGAGAGCCTCATATGTCGTCTGGCCTGCCAACACAAAGTTGAGAGAGATGTCTCTTAAAAAGGCGTCGGAAGCGGGGACGCTTCCATTAATCTCCTGCTCGCGTAAAAGGACTATCGATAGGAAATCCATGGGTCGCCCTTCGCTGTAATCGTTCACACAGTACTGAACTGTGCTCTTCTTTCTAAACGCAATGGTCTGGGCTAGAAAACGGTCCACAATTTTCCGAGCCGCAGGGACCCTGCGCTCCATTCCGATGCCCAAGTACCTCAATGTTCTCCAACAGAAGGTGGGCATTAGCAGCCGATGCGTGCACGCTTCTAGACCCCCCTCGATGGCAGTAAGGGAAGAAACCCGCGGGAGATCGAGGAGCAGAGACATGGGATCGAATCCCAGTCCACTCCAACAAGTGATATCGAACAAAAAGTGACGGAATACGTTGTGTAGATCGATGATAAGCTCGTCGTCGGAAGCACTGCGGAGCACGGGAAGAAGTCTGTCGTGCACCAAGGAGATAGTAGAACGAGTTGAATAATTGCGGAAGCTTGTGGAGTTGAGTGCCGACGTAGTGAGACTGCTGAAGTGCTTAAAATAGTCGCCGTCCTGCAAGAGAAGATTATTATCTCCTAACAGATCGTGGAATACGCTCTTCAAGTAATTGCTCTTGACAAAGCTATGAAATCTGGTCTTGAGCATGTACTCCAGATTGCTTGCATCTGCCGTGAATACCCTTTTCATCCATGGGATCTCCAGGATGAAAGTTCCTCTACTGAAAATGAGTAGATGAGTGACCCAATCGTGCAGATGCTTAAAATTCCAAAGCAGCGAAGGAAGCATGCCGACCAGTGGCCACTTCAATGGCAGTTCCACCTTCCATACCGTAGAAACAGTGACATCAAAGCGCATGAAATGATGATAAAAGCCATTTCTGATAAGCCAATATTATTATTCACCATCCAGTACGATACGAACAATTCCATGGCACTGGGCAGGCTGCGGGCTGTTCAACTTTGGAATGATAATCTCTACTCCAAAGCCACGTCCTCCTTATAAAGTTTTTGTTTTCAACCTTCGAAAATTAAGAATGTCTTTCGCCAAATTACTTCTCTCACCAGTCATCAATCCCACCATTTAACAATGAATGCTTGTTGAGGACAGCAAAGCCTAAGAACCAGACAGAAGATTCATGAGCACGGCAAAGACTAAGAACGACACAGAAGCATTATGTTGAGTTCGTAAGTATTTCCTCGAATTATGAGAGTCAGAGCTGGTTCCAATTTTGTTTTCATGATTTGAGTGGTTCCGATTCTGGGCAATCTATACAAATTCATGATAACATTTTTATATAGTGTTTATGTTTATGGGCAATCCATACTAAGCTATCAAAACGTATTGTACATCTACATCAGTAGATTG
This sequence comes from Picea engelmannii, assembly GCA_009831015.1. Classification (NCBI taxonomy): domain Eukaryota; kingdom Viridiplantae; phylum Streptophyta; class Pinopsida; order Pinales; family Pinaceae; genus Picea; species Picea engelmannii. Next base: position 24,377 of record ML812321.1, read on the forward strand.
GTCTCTACTAAACTCTTGCTCTTTGCTTTGGATGTACTTAAATTAACTTAATGCTCGCCTGCACTCTAGCTGTCTATACACAAGGAGTTGGCTGCATAATACACAGAAGGAAAACTCTGACTCAGATTCGATACTGTGAGCGTGATACGATGCAGATGCTGGTCGAACACATCTGCACTGTTCTCCGAGCCTCTGCCACCACCGTTGCTTACTTCCACTCGTATAATGTTAAGTGAAATCGTCATGAGACGTGTACTTTCAATGGCATGCATAGCTGCCACGATTTTTGGACGCGTTGAAGGTGGAAGCGTGCCACGAAGCGCGGAAGATGGATGCTCCGTATTACTGTGTCAGAAAATAATATCAAGTTAATTAGATATGAAGTTCAGTAAATTCAATAAATTTTCAATTACATCTCAAAAAAGTAAATTCAATAAATTTTCAATTACATTTCAAAAAATAGTTGGGCGTTGTTGATGTATAAGTTTACTTAAGATATGTATTACATGTTATTTTTTTATTTTAATTGTTTGTGGACAATCACCATGTACTTCTTTGACGTATTACTAGAGTGGCTAAATTGCCCAACCATTTCTTGTCTTATTACTTCAATAAGTGAGTTATTTATCTACTTTCATTAATGTTGTCTCTTTTCATCCTATTATAAATAGATGAGCTCTTCATTGTAATCAAAGAAGCACATCTAATAGATCATTCTCTCATTTGTAGAAATTTGTTGGTCTTTGCATTTGTCTTCGCAGTTATCTTGTTGTGCCTGCGATATTGTTTTCTTCTCACTATCTACATGGTATCAGATAAATTATTGCAAAACCCATTTTCATATTTGTTTGAGAGATCCTCACTTTGTTTAATTTTCACGATCGTCTCTTGTTAGGGTCTGTAGGGTGCTGGTTCTTTTTCCAACGAGTCGCTCTCTCCTAAATTTGTAGTCTTCATTCAGGGCAATTTATCTGCTCATTCTAGCCCCCTTATTTTTCTAATCCATCTCTACCATCTCATCTGTGAGGACATCCTAATTTTTCTATCTATTGGCAACAAAGGTGCCTCATACCGGATCGACAGGAGACACCCCATTGCAAATTAGCTGACCGTTTTTTTTGTCCATCCGAGATCCAAGAGACCTGTCCCGCTCAGGCACACAATCTTATTACATGAGTCGCTCCCACAATTTCTGATCGCCTTGCTTCGTTGGACTACAGCAGATCGAACACATCGCCCAATGGAATACGAGTGAAATGATCTATCGCCCTTCTCTTGCAGTCAACTGCATGTATGCAAAGCAAATGACAGAATTGAGGTTGAAAAATCCCTCAAGTGGATCTGTCGAGGGGCAAGGAGGGACGGGTGTTTCTTTAACCCAGATCGGGTGCAACACAAACGCACAGGTCAACCAACAACTCACCCAGCCAGTCCAACAACACGACAACCTCGCCCAGCTCATCCAGCAACTTGCCCAGCTCATCCAACAAACGCCCAGCATGCCGAGCTCGTCCGATAAAGATCCAGTTCGTCCAGCAAAGGTCCAACACGCCCGGTCGATCTGAAGGTTAGCTGGTCGATTTGGTGGGCGCTATCCATAATTCTGAGAGGAAATCGAAGGAGCAACAAAGCGCCCAACTTGTCCAACTCATCCAACAGGACTCTATGATTAGTCACCTCACGAAATTAGGAGGAAATCTAAAAGTCTGGAGCGTTAAAGCTATAAGATATCGGCCCTCTGAGCATTGACCATCACTGGAGTTCAACATCGAGGGTTTATTCTATTCCGTTTTTCCTTTGCAATTGTTTTAGCATTACACTAATTAAAAATCATTAGGCTCAATCTTTTCACTCCAGATCCAGTGCTCGATTCTCCTTGTTGGTTAGCTGAAAAGATAGCGGTATATGTGCCTACGGATTTTTTCTCTGAACCTGGAAACATTTAAATATCATTGCATCTATCCAAGTAACATTATGTGTGGAATATAAACAAGTTGTTGTAAATATTTTTAGACCTCTTTGTTTAGAGGCTAGGTTTTCATTTCCTTTTGAGATAATACATCTAGATCTAGTGTTTTACTGTACTCTTTATTGTAAATGGCGGAGTTAAGCACTGTTGAGCTCCTAACTCTCCATAATTATCATACATGGAAACTTAAGATGCAACAGTTGTTGCAATCAAAAGGGCTCTAGCAGATGTTAGTGATGTTAGTTGAGGCTCAACCTGTGTTCACCAAGGAAATCGAGAGGTTCTCCTAACAAAAAAAACTTGATGAATCCATGGGCCTCATTGGTTTGCATGTGTTAGACAACTTGTTGTTCCACATAGTTGATTGTAAAACTCCGAAAGCATGTTGGGACAAGTTGGCTTCCTTATTTAGAAAAGTCAACGAATTTCGAGCCTTACAATTGGAAGCGAAGTTGTCATCACATCAGATGAGCATGCACCTGTTGAAGACTATCTTACCAAATTCAGGTTACTCGTGGCACAACTAAAAGGGTGTGAAAAAAAAAATCAAATGAAGAGTGCATCTTCTTGATTTTATCCAAGCTAAAAGGTCCTTATCAAGTATTTTCTTTTGCATTTTATTCTACTATGAATGCACTGGGAAGTGAGTTTAAAATGCCTTCCTTTGATATTTTTTGTGAGCATCTTACTAGAAAACAATCTAAGCTTACTCAATTAGATGCTCTTTCTGACTCTCTAACAATCAGGCTCTTGTGGCTCATACCTCCAAAACTAAGCACATGACTCAGTATAAGTAGAAGAAAGATTTTTCTCCAGCTAGTGAGTTTACCTCTATGGCATGGTGTAAACCACAATAGACGGAATTACACGTAGAAATCAACTATAATCCCAAGTATTATATATACATGAAATGCTAACAATACAAGGCCAAGAGCCTACCTCACCAGGACGTTCAATGAAGAGCATCGTTGAGCACACAACTCAAATATTTATACCTGCAACTTGTCCTCAACAACCAAGATACATAAGAATATGGTGATAATAGATAATTTTAGCATACAAATTAGCATAATCCATTAACATACATGACAAATATGGCAATGGGATAATAATTCAAATATTTGCAAGATATCAATTGGACGAGAAAATAGTATTTTTATTAAAATAATCAATAGAAGTATATAGGTGACAAGCGTTTGTAACGACACATCTTGGGACCGAGAAACTAAGTCCTTCCAGCTGCGCCTCCACCACTTCAATCCTCCACCAAAGGAACGCTCATATAAAAGAGACAATGAGGTTCTCCATCATAAAGAAGGAAGAACTTGGGGGTGAACAATGAGTTCAGACTTTCAAGGATAAAGGGATGCAGACTCAATACAAATTGAAATTTCTCTAACATATCTTTGCTCTCAAAGTTGAATTCTCTCCCCTTTTCCACGACTTGGATATCACTCAATTTATAGCCTTAAAATAGATCTTAAGGGCCAATTCGGAGCATTTCCAGTATGTGGAAGGTCAAGGATCAAGGATCTCGTGACATGACATGGAAACCCGACATAATTTTTAATTTTGAGTACCAAACGCGATGTATGCGGGTTGTAGTTGAGCAACTTACACATACACTTGTTGTCTAACTTATAGGGTGTGTATATGTGGAAAAATATTCATTTTTGTCTCTGGAAATTACAAAAGGGGACTTCAAGTCTGCATAGAGAAATGGAAAAGACATCCAAGAAAGTTGCATGGGGTGAGGAAAAAATTGTTGTAACAGATGCCCCCTAATGTGTGAGGTCAAAGGAGTATATGCGATGGCTAAAATACATTATAATTCCCAGAAGCAGAGTAATGGAGACTTAGCTGGAAGTGCTAGTTACTCATGAGAATATTACAATCCATAATGACTTTGTACACATGGCTGCTAATTTGAATTACACTACAGATCCATGTGGAAATATACCAAATAGTTTTTCATGGCCATGAGTAGGAAATACAAAGCAGACACGTGCCATAGGTTGTCATAGTCACAAACAAGGCCCAGTGGAATCCAGTCTCAAAATCAATCTAAAGATATCTATATACAATGGAGTACAATTTGATCTCCCATGATCACTGAAGTCATATATGTACTGGTCCAATGAAAGACAATAATAGAATATGAATGTTGTTACTGTAAGTTTGAGGTCTTCTACACTATCCATCGAAGGTGCAAGTCTACATCATGTGAATAGAGGAGTTGATGTCAAACAAAATGAGACTTTGTTTGATTACCAGTCATTAAGGTATATCATTAACAAACATGAGACAACCTATCGATAATGAAAGTAGGTATCAATGCACTGAGTACATTCTTACAAGTGTGAATAAGGGTGTTGAGTTCAAACACTTGAAGAATCCATCGATCATGAAACATTGATGTATTCCCAACTGTCGATGGTGGGAGAACTTGCCACTGATGACTACAAGCCTATAGGTACTCATAGGAGTCTATGTCTCATTTCCAGAATAGATGAGTTGAATTCAATGGAAGGATACCCACTAAAAGGAGAGCATTAGGGTATCTCTCATCAGTCAGCATGAGGTACAAAGAAATATATTGATGATTAGGAGGATCTCAGACGAATAGGATGTTCATGAACCAATGACCATGTGCATCTTTTTCATGCACCAGATGCAAGTAGTGAACGAAAAAGACCCTTTGAATAACATCAAATAAGGAAGACGACAGACAAAGGAGAGGAAACCACCAATAAGTTTAATGGAATCCAAGACACTGCACAAATCCCAATGTGTGAATAGATTACTTGTCGTTGAACACAAGGGAAATCTCCCAATCAACGACCAATAAAGAGATGTTGCATGTTGGGTTCAAGGTTACCTACCCATAATGAAAGTAGGACTAGGGTGCATGGTAGGACTATAAGTTCATGTGACTCTGAGACACAATAAGGGTATGGTCTAGATGCAAAGTCAAGAGTTCTGAGAAATGGTTGACACAGGCTTATAGAATTCCTTTGGACACGAGCATGAGATATATGGATAACTCACATAGCATAGACTTGATGATAAAAATTCGTGATGCAGGAGGCATCAACAAACTCTCTGTAGGGATTGGAAGAATAACCAGTCGAAGGAGTAAAATATAGGTAACGAGCTCAAATTCCTAAGGTCATGCTAAACCCAAACTTTGGATGATAGTGAACTCAAAATTTTGTGCTTTGTTCAAAGGCAACGTGATTGATACCGATATGAGATAATATTCTTTTCACGCCCGTATTTTTTTATTTTTTCATAGGCAAAGAAATGCTATGATACAAGAGAGGAAACGAGTGTCGTGAGTAAGCAACTAGCTTCAAATAGTGGAAAATACCTATGCTCAATGCAAGGGAGTGAATGTGGGGAATGGACATTCGGGGGAATGTTTCCTCTTAGGGTACAGGGTGTCAAGCTGCAAAGGATATAAACAAGGCTCTACTTGGCTAGTGATGTAAATCGATGAGGCAAGAGGCTTATAACGAGAAAGAGGGAACCACAAATAGGCTCAATACTACAAGCAAGATGATGGAATGTGATTACAACTCAACTCCAAAGAATGTCATTTTTCGTAGATTTAGTCTCCTAGGCCCGAAAAAGTATAAACTAATATCCAGGAGAACTCTTCTAGACAATGTTGACTAGAGTATTCATTTTTCGTAAGTAGTCTACTTGGTCCAAAAAAGGGTTAAATTTAGACCAAATAGACGTCCTTTCAAAGTCATTTAATGAGTGTGAAAGAGACAAGTTCACTCGGTAATCTTTTCCCTTTTTAGAGAGTCGAAAAAGAGCTTAACCAAGACTCAAGGGGGAGTCCCATAGGTAAGGATTAGAATGCTTGTGAGTAAGAATATGAGGTTCGAATGCAAAGTCATATTATAACTATAAGGAACTTCCAGTCCTATGGAATAACTTTTTCATGGACATTAAATGGCACAAAGGTTATAACTAGGGCACCCATGTTTGGTAAGCCTCTACCACTTAGTAAAGATACTTCTAGTAGCAATAAGAAGGTTCTATGTCGCTAATAAATGGGTTCATTCCTAAGGTGTACAGATCACAGTCATAGGACAATGAAAAAATGCAAAATGGAGTGACAACCTATCCTATATGTTGGTGAAATAAAATACCTTATGAAGGCACGAACGAACGATATGACGTTAGAAACTGCAAAAATCTTGGACAAAACAACCAAAACCAACTCTTTCTATTGTACTATTAGTCCATAAAGTCAAAAAATCAACACAAACTATATGAAGTGGGTAAAACAATTTCTACTAATAGAAAAAATAGACCATTTTACCATACCATTTGAGTTTTTTCACCCACATAGTGCATTTTAGGCCATTTTCCCCATGATTTTCAAGTTTCGATTATGGGAGCTATGATCAATGGAATTAGAAACTATCTAAATCAAGTAAGTGCCCATCCCCTCCTCTTTATTTTTAGTGGTTTGAAATTCAAATTTAGTCCTCATTTTTTGCGTTTTAGAGTGCGCAACATGTAAACTAGTGTGTATGCAGGTCATAGTTCATCGGGTCGCATACATGCCTCCATGTATGTGGGAAACGAAAAGCCTTCATGTGTATATGCATCCCTATACACGATTATTAGCATGTTAGCCCGCGTACAAGCCCATGAACACCCTTTTTGACAATATTTGACTCAAAAACATGATTTTTCCTTTGCAGGATGTTGATTGAATGGGGAGGGAGGGAGCATGAAGAGGTAGATGCAACAATGGAAAGGGGTGCAGGGGCCCAACAAGATTTAAAAATATGTGGCCTTTATAAATTTTGGGCTCTCAAAGGAATGAGGGATAAAGTGAGGTTACTCCAGATGCTCGTAAACTATTGAGATCTGGAGACAGTGCAGTTAGATAAAGGGTGCATTAATGATGTTCTTCTTGTTCCTGACATGTCTGAAAATATTCTTTCTATATATCAGATTTTTCATTATGGTAATAGGAAAACAACAGACTTTTATCCTAATGATGTAATCATTCGAGAACTACAAAATCCAGACATTGTTGTTGCATCTGGAAAAGTAGATCATATTTCTTGATTGTATAAGTTTGATTCTTTTGAGTCTTCCTTCGGTTTCTCTTTCATTTCACATGTCGATGCTTTGAGTAGGCTTTGGCATGAAATATTTGGACATATCAACTACAGATATTTGCAGCAGTTAAGCACACAAAAATTAGTGCTTGGACTTCCTAAAGTTTCTTGTACTTATGAAGTTTGTCCAGGTTGTTTCCTTGGAAAACAACATCAAGATCCATTTCCTAAAGGAAAAGAATGGTGTGTTGAAACACCTCTTGAGTTGGTACATAGTGACCTCATGTCATTTCCAACTCGCTCATTCTCAAGGACTTAGTATGCACTCACTTTCACTTATGACTTCTCACGTCTCTCTTGGGTGTACTTTCTTAAGTACAAGAGTGAGGTATTTTCTACCTTTAATAACTTCAAGGCTTTTGTTGAGAAGCATTCATCGCTTTCTATCAAGAAACTACACACAGATAATGGAGGGGGGAGTATGTCAATCATGCATTCACAGGTTTTTGTAGAGAACATGGCATTCCACATCAACTCACAGTTCCCTACAATCCTCAACAAAATGGTGTTTCTGAAAGAAAGAATCAAACACTGAAAGAAATGGAAAATTGTATGATTCAATCCAAGAACATGGCACCTTTCTTCTGGGTTGAAGCAGTAAACTTTGCAAATTACATTTAGAATAGGATGCCTCATTGGGAAGTACTGCATAAGACTCAAGAGGAAGCTTGGATCCATGTTAAGCCTGATGTCTCTACTTTTAGAGTATTTGGTAGTCCAGCATGGGCCTTAATACCATTTGAAAATCACAAAGCTATGGAGAAGAAAATCCAACCATTGATATTCGTTGGTTATTGTGAGGACATGAAAGAATATAGGTTATTTGAACCTATTACTAAAGAAGTATTCATTCAAAGAGATGTCCTTTTTGATGAAGGATTCAACCCCACATCAAATCCTTCTCCATATTCACATTGTCATGCAAACAATGATGTTGAACATGTTGACAATTTTTCTTTAGAAGATGATGATGACCCTTTTGAATTTCAACATCAACATCAACATCAACCAGAATAAAATATACCACCTGCACCAATAGAGCATGAGCATCCTGAACATGAAGAACTTGATCAATAACATGAAGAACTTGATCAAGACCTACATCTTAGGAGGATCTTTCGTGAGAGAAAGAGGCACTTGGTTTTTTTAGTCTACATGTTCTTCAGTCTTCTGAAGGAATCTCCATTTTTCAGCAAAAGTATGCACTTGATTTACTTCAACACTTTAGCATGGTTGATTTTAAACATGCCCCTACTATATTTCAGTCAGGAGTTACCCTTTCTACTAGTTTCTCCTCACCATGTGTTAATCCTTCGTTGTATCAAAAACTGGTTGGGAGTTTGTTGTATCTGACTGATACACGTCCTGACATATCTTTTGCAGTAGGACTTGTCTCTTGATTCTCTCAAGATCCTCATGACAGTCACTGGAAGGAAACAAAGTGCATCCTGCGGTATATTCAAGGTACTACCAATTTTGGCATTCAATACTCTTCTAGTGCTTCTCAGCTTGTGGACTTCACTAACTCTAGTTGGGTTGGTTCGGTTGATGATCGAAAGTCCACATATGACTTTGTCTATTGTCTTGGGTCTGCACCTATTCCATGGTCTTGCAAAAATAAATCTACAATTGCTTTATCCTTTGCAGAAGTTGAGTATCGTGCTACAGTTCTTGCTAGTCAGGAGATTCTTTGGCTTCAACAACTACTGACAGAGTTTGACATTCAACATGATCATCCCACCACTCTTTGGTGCGATAATCATAACAACATACACATTTCTAGCAACCCATTGGAACATCAATAGACCAAACACATTGAGATCCACATTCACTTCATTCGACAACTCATCCATGATTGTGTTCTCAGCTTTGAGTATTTTCCTACTGAAGCACAAGTTGCTGACATATTCACTAAACCTTTGGCATCACCTTGTTTTCTTCAGCTCTGATCGATACTTGGAGCGAAGGAAGTTGTCTCTGGGGTGTTATCTTGAGACCTCCTACCTTCACTTTTTTATGTTGTTTTCTTTCTTTAGGGGATCATTTTTTTTCCTATGGGTTTTCTCATTTTATCACTTATGAGGGTTTGTATTGGGTACCTTAGTAGGCCTAGTAGCCATGACCCATATTTTTGAGTTTTTTGTACTTATATAAGTTGCACTTATGGGGGGCGGGGGGTGTTGATGTATAAGTTTACTTAGGAAAGGTAGGACATGTCATATTTCTTGGTTGTTTGTGGAAAACCACCATGTGTTTCTTTGACTTATCACTGGAGTGGGTAAATTTCCCAACTATCTCCTTGTCTTATTACTTCAATAAGTGAGTTATCCATCTACCTTCATCAATATTGTATCCTCTCATCCTATTATAAATAGAGGAGCTCTTCATTGTAATCAAGAAAGAAAATCTCATAGATCATTCTCTCCTTTGTAGAGGTTTTTTGGTCTTTGTAGTTGTCTTGTTGTGCCTATGATATTGTTTTCTTCTCAATATTTACATGTGTCACTTAGGACTTTTAGCTAAATCTAACCTTTTGTATTAAGGTAAAATAAAATGGTAAAAAAACTAAGAAAAAGATCAAAATAACATTTTACATTAAACTTAATAACAATTTTTTTTTAAAAGTATCAACCCAAATTTTAATAGTACTATTTTAATTAATATTATATATACATGAATATTTAAATACAAAACTGGTTTTTATTAATAATTTTAATAATTGTAAATAGATTATCAATTCTTTGTTCTTCATAATTGAAAACGAATTTAATTTAAATAAATATTTTTTGTTTTTTCCTTATTATTGTGGTCTTATTTATATTCATGAAACTAAAGGTATTTTCGAGTTAGGATTAACACAATCGTGGCTTTGGTTCAGCTTTGGCTCGTCATTTCAAAAAATATAAAATTCTTGGTTAGGGTTGATCATTTAACTAGGATTGCGTTAGGTCCTGGCTTGGTTTAATTTTGGCTCATCATTTTAAAAAATATAAAATTCTTGGTTAGGGTTGATCATTTAACTAGGAGAAAAGTGAGAGAAACTATAAAAAGTGTAAAAGAGCATAATAAATTCTTGGTTAGGATTGATCATTTAACTAGGAGAAAAGTGAGAGAAACTGAAAATTGTGAAAGAGAAGGGTTGATCATTTAATTAGGAGAAAAGTGATAGAAACTATGAAAATTGTGAAAGAGTATATTTGTATAATAGAGAGGATGGTCTTAAGTTGAATACAACTTAAAGCTTGGTTCTTCATTCTTCTTAGTTAGGAGCGTCATCCTCAAATTCTGCAGTTTACTCCCCTTTTGTTTTTATTTTCTCGATTGATTTTTTTTTTGGTGGGATTATTTCTCTTTGTTTATTATTTCATGCATTATTGTTTTCAGTTTTTCCACATCTTTGTCTTTCAAATAAAGCTTGATTCTCGGTTCTTTTTAACTAGGAGATTTATTTTCAATTTTTTGTTCTTAGTTTTTCTTTTTCTTTGTCTTTCAAATAAAGCTTGATTCTCGGTTCTTTTAACTAGGAGATTTATTTTCAATTTTTTGTTCTTAGTTTTTCTTTTTCTTTGTCTTTCAAATAAAGTTTGATTCTCTATTTTTCTTTTTTAAATTAGGAGAGTCATTTTCAAATTTAGTTTTTTTATTTTTTTTTTTCAAAAATTTCTTGGGTTGTTTTTTCTTTGTCCATTTTTTGATGCATTATTGTTTTTTCTTAGTTTTCTCATATTTTTTCCTTTTATTCTTTTTTGTTGGAAATTTTTCAATACATTGTTTCATTATGGAACTGGTGAGAGTTTGTCTTTATTTTGGCAATGCTAATTTTTTTATTAGCTAATCAAAACAAATAGATACTTTTGATCTTTTAGATTAGGGTTGATCACCTTCTTATAGTACCTTAATTTGTCTTATGTTAAATCACAAAATATCATTTTGTAATTCTTTTAACTCATTGTCGAAAAAAAACTTATAACAATGTTTTTTCTTTGTGCAGTCTCTAGAGCGACGAAGCACACCCAAGCCCAAATTCACTCGAGGTGATTCTTCAATAAATAGAATAAATATAGATTTCCAAGATGCTCCTGAGAGTGGCAAGAGTGGCAGTGGTCAATGATTGACCAATTGATGTCATTTTGTATCTAGGCCACCATATGGTTGTTTTTATGTTAGGGCACTTTTTGTATATTAGGCATGAGGTGTCATTTTGTAAAAAAATGT
>ML812321.1:40157-65278 GCA_009831015.1 Picea engelmannii
TATTACCCTGTTGACAACTATGAGGACCAGTACATGAGATGGACCACACTATGGCAAGAGAGGGGCCAAGCAGTTCCGGAGTTCGCCAATACCTTCCATACCTTGCGCACCAAGTTGGGTATCAAAGACTCTGAGGGACATTTGGTTTTGAAATACCATGGGGATCTACACAGATACATCCAAACTGAAATGGATTTTCTGGACATCTCATCACTCGGTGTTGCTTATCGATATGATGTCAAAATCGAGCAGAAATTTAAGCACTAGAACAAACAGGAGTTTGGGTCTACAAATCCGCAACAACCAAAGTATGACAAAGATAGCCCTAACAAATAGTCTCCCGAAAACCAATCGAAGACACAGGAAAAGAAGGGTCACAAGAAGACAAAGAATGAAACTGGAAAATGGTGTGATTTCCATAAAATCCCCTGGTATAACACCGATGAATGTCGCTCAAAACAGTCATTGGTGGTCGAGATCAAAGACAAGGATCCGAACCTTGATTCAAAATCTGATTCTGAAAATACTGGTAAAGGATAGAACATTGACACAGACCCCACTGTTATTGTTGCGACCACAACAATTCAACCAGAAGAACCAACAGATCCTGAAGAGGGGGAGCGCCTTTTTAATTCAAATATGTCGGTGAAGGGGACCCCGTTGCATTTTATTATTGATAGAAGAAGCCAGAAAAACCTCATCTCAGCAGAGGTCATCAAACAGTTGGGATTGTCGACAACACCACACCCGCAGCCATACAACATTGGGTGGCTTCAACAAGGATGAGATCTTTGTGTCAGCTAACAGTGTCGATTGTCATATAGCATCCAACCCTTGAAGGATGAGATATTATGTGATGTTTCCCCACTAGATTTCTGTGATGTTCTTTTGGGCCAGCCATATATGTGGAAGTGCCATGTTGTTTATGAGGCTCGACCCTGTAGTGTCATTGTTACTTTGGGGGGTCATCTCTACAGAATACCAGAGGTAGTTCCAACTATTGTTCCACCTAAAAAGTGTTGCAAGGTAGTATCTTATACTGAAAATTTCATCTTCTTCACAATCTGTTCTAAAGGGGAACAGAAGGACACTGCAACCACTATAGTCTCGCCCCCTGCACCTTCTACCCAACAGAAGCAGATCGACAAGGTTGCAGAAAAGTGCAAAGATTCCTTCTGCACACCTTCCTCTCATGTAGCTCGACTTGTTGAACAACCTCAACTTCAACAAGTTCATGACAGACTTCAACAAACTAAGCAACGCAACGTCTCCAACAATACAATCAACTCACCCAGATGAAAATCTAGCAAACACTTTTCCCTCTCCCCCAGGAACTCAACACAATGGAGACCATTGCTTTTTAAGGAGGGAGGATTGATCTAGGTGGATATCGGGGGCCACCCAACTTTTCCTACTGGCTCAAAACAGTTTTCTGGCAATTTACTATTTTTAGCAGGTTTTAACTTCCAGGGCCATTTTGAGGGCCTAAATGAAGGTTTTTTGATATCAAGGTTCTCAATGATATTAGAAGGTATCATTGAGCCCTCAAAATGAATCTCCTCGACAATACCTTTCCAACGAGCTACCATACGCCTAAAACGGAGATCGTATGCAAAAGTTACGACCCCGAGAAGTTGATGTACTAACTTACCCAAACGAGGCCCACATGACTTTTGGCGCTTAATCTCCTAGGGTTAGGTTTTTGGATGGATAGGACTTTTAGCATTCCTGTTTATTGTAAAAAGGCCTCTAGAGCCTCATTTTAATGATCTTCTTGCGAATGGGAGTAGCCGACACATCTCTTCTCAGAGATAAGCTGCCACCATTCTAGCGAGTTTTTCACTCTGTATTTTACAGTCTCTATACATTTATTTCATTAATAGAAATCATGTATTAATGTATATTTGTGACTCTTTTTATTTCCGCTATATCTCAGTTATATTGTTATCTCTCTTGCAATATCTCTAAATATTTATGTGTTATATCTTCGCTCTCATTTCATGCCGAAAATAATCCGGATCACTCCTTCCACATTCTGTGCTTTTATATCTGAAATTCTATGTGAAAGAGAAGGTGATGAATTATTTTACAAAAAAAAATGTGTTGGCGGAAATAAATGTGATCGTTGTGGAAATATAAATTTGTTTTACTCAAAGTATCCTATTGATATGAATGATCAATCATTTTCTAATATAATAGTCAATTGGAAGAGATATGAATATATCAACAGCATGGCTCCACATTTTTTAAATTTTATTTTCAAAAGGATTGATTTGAATGTAGATAAAATCTGTGTGATAAATTTTTTGAAGAAGTTTGAGGAAAATTTTTATAAATACACCAAGAATTCACATAGAGCTCGATGGAAAGACCTACAATTCAAACAATTCCATGAAGTGTTTCCACCAGGGACAATTTTGCATGTAGTTGATTTTGTAGAGAACTACACATTCGCTGCACAAAAAGAAATATAGAGTGAATATTATCATTCTGATAAAGTCCCAATATTTGTCCACGTTCTATATAGACATGCTCAACAGAGTCTTGAAAACATAGAAAACACCAATGACAAACGACATGTTATTAAAGAATATCACTTTTATATAAGTGATGATCGAACACACGACACATTATGTACAACATTGTTTTAATAAATTTTATGATTCATTGAAAGAACACGGAATCAGATTTGATCGACATTGGATATGGTCAGATGGGTGTGTGGGTCAGTTCAAATCTTCATGATCATTCTATTGGTTATTTCGTCTTCATAAAAAATAAAACATTACACATTGTTGGAATTTTTTTGAGACAGGTCATGGAAAATGAGAGCATAATGATGCAGGGGCATGTGTAAAATGAGAAATTCGAGGGTATCAGATGAACCCTCATTCTTATCGATTTGAATCCATTGATCAAGTTGTTGAAAGGTGAAAAATGGTGCTAAGCCATGAAAATAATCCRTCAAGGGATGTGTGCAAGTGTGTCTATATATACATGTTACACATGTACACATGATATTTTTATTTGAACGTGTTCAAATTTATATTCAATCTTCAATCATTTTCTTGAGAGATTTCAAGTTAACAAGTTTTTGTCTTGTGCAGGTTTTTTTGGTATGTTGGAATACAAGATGTAAATAGATCAATCCCATATGAAGCCGGTACAATACATGAGACATGGAAAATACATTCAGTTAAAACAAAACGTTATCAAAATGTGTTTGCATTTGATAGAAGAAATGAGTCTTGTTTTTTTCCAGTTTGCATCGAGGACACAAAATCCATAGATATTTGTGAAAACAAAAATGAAGAATATGTTAAAGTTTGGATACATACCAAACTTAATATAAAAGGGAAAATTGCACTTGCAAGATCATAGGAGATGGAATCAAATGAAACTATAGTGTCAGTTGATGGTGATAGAGTTTTTGATCTTATTAGAGAATGTAATTTTTATGTTTAATTTTTTTCAAATAACTTGTCGATGTACTTGTGTGATAATCTAACACGAACTATTTGTTGTCCAATATATCCAATTATTTGCAAGAGATGTATTTTCCATGGTTGCACCTATAGACAACATTGAAAAGGTGAAATATTATTTGATGCGATGCACATAAAAAAAAATGAGGTTATTATAAGATTTTGATGATAATAGTTTTATATATGAAAGATGATCCATTGTATTGAAATGATATTTTTTTCAAGAAACCCATCAAACCGATACTCATGTTCACTTTCAAGACTACCAATCGGATGTCTCAAGTTGTCAATATAGTCATTTGGTATGTGCAACGCGCATAAAGTTAATAGAAGTTCAATAATAATAAAAAAGTTAGAAAATAGAAAATGTTCAAAGTCGATCATGAACGAATAATTGAAGATGGAATACCATTACGATTTATTTAAACAAGTGACATGTACATTCCATAATTTTTTTATTTTGCATTGAAAGTACATGTATTTATGAATATCTAGGATTCTAGAATCGTTTCCAGTTTAGTTTACTTTCATGGTCCATTCAATTAAGAAAAGTTGTACTTTTGATGAATTATAAAGTTTACTAAACCTTATTTACAATTTTAGGGGAGAACCTATAGATTGTATCTAGGGAGCCTAAATTGACCTATACTTTGGATGATTATACTTTAATCCTACAAATTATCCAAATCGTATACACAAATCCTTTAGTGCATGTAACCAATTTACTACCTATAGGATAAAGGCATTCATTATTTGCAATTTGATTGTTCAATTTTTTTCATATGAAGATGATAACTTCATATCAAAACTATGACCCATTTCCATGTCATTATAAGGGACTATTGATGGCTTAGAAAAAATTTAAATTTTGATAAATTTTAATATCAATATAAATTTTAATGAATATCGCTTACTTATATTAAATTTGATGACTTGATTTGACTATTTTCATTGTTGGATTGTCATTTCATTGTAAAATTTCATAAGAAACAATACATTTTGATGACTTGTTTTGACTATTTTCAACCATATTTCCAAATCAACAAAATTTGAATTATAAGTGAGAAACTATCATTTTTATTTCACATTTTCTTGAAATTATAAGTGAGAAACTATAAAATTTGATGACTTGTTTTGAAATCATGAAAATAGTATATTGATTATTTCATCCAATATTTTATATAAATAAGCATAGTGCAAGTAAAATCAAGACAAAACAAAATATTTACATTACTAAGATGGTGAATAGTGATAAAGTATTCATGTTTAGTGATGATAAAGGTGAAAGAATGTAATGAAATATAATGATCATATATATATATATATATATATATATATATATATATATATATATATATATATATTACATGAGTGATCTCAATATCTCCTCTATCTCTTCTTGTGTTTTTCTTAGCTATTCTTATCATCTTTGTAGTTTTCTCATGGTTGTTCGTATGAGAAAACCTTTCATTAAAATGTTGATGTAAATGTGAGACCATGTCTCTCTTACTTTGTAATATTTATAGCAGCTTTCTTCATTATTTCATTTGTTCAAGTGATTCTTTCTATGTCTTCTAACCCATTGTTACACCAATTTTCTTACTTCTTTTGTACACATGATTATGTTGAATTTTGATAACCTATAACATAAAATTAAACATTTAAATTAATACATAGTAGGAAAGTATTTAAGAGTTTGATTCTTAATTTAATGCATTGTAAGAAGGAGAATATACAAAACATTAGTTCAAAGCTAACAACTTTGCCACTTTTTTTTCATCAACTTAGTGTAGACACCTTTGAGCATTGGTCAGACCACCAAAATCTATCAAGCCAAGTCTTGAACCAAACCAAAAAAACGTTATTCTTACATTAGTATTGATGATTAACATATTAACAACAAAACAATTTTATTTCAACATTGACATAGTAAAGATAGCGACTCTCATCATTTTAATTTGATAGAGATCTCTATTGGTGAAATGGAAACGCCACAAGCCTACCATTCAAAGACCATTAAAACCTTTCATTGAGATGTTGATGTAAATGTGAGACCATGTCTCTCTTACTTTGTGATATTTATAGCGACTTTCTTCATTCTTCCATTTGTTCAAGTGACTTTTTTTCGATGTCTTCTAACCCATTGTTACACTAATTTTCTTAGTTCTTTCATACACATGATTATGTTGAATTTTGATAACCTATAACATAAAAGGAAGCATTTAAATTAATACATAGTAGGAAAGTATTTAAGAGTTTGATGCTTAATTTAATTCATTGTAAGAAGGAGAATATACAAAACATTAGTTCAAAACTAACAACTTTGCCACTTTCTTTTCCATCAACGTAGTGCAGACAACTTTGAGCATTGGTCAGACCACCACAATCTATCAAGCCAAGTCTTGAACCAAACCAAAACAAAGCTATTCTTACAAATTAGTATTAATGATTAATAGATTAACAACAAAGCACTTTTATTTCAACATTGACATATTAAAGATAGAGACTCTCATCATTTTAATTTCATAGAGATTTCTATTGGTGAAATGGAAGTGCCACAAGCCTACCATTTATGGAACATAAATTGTGGTGCAATGAAGAAATGGAGAGAACACAAAATTAATGTCCTATAAAGATAGAAGTTAGAATATGAAAAACATATTTATGTTATAGCTAGCTTAAAGAAGAAAACCAATATTACTAAAATAAGAACAAAGTCTTATAAGCTTCATAATGAAACTCCCATTGAACAAATCCTATAAATAGTAGTGGTGTGAAAGAAAATATAGCCCGTGTGATGACTTTTTTTGACAATTTTCAACCATATTTCTAAATCAAACAAAATTTAAATTATAAGTGAAAAACTATAATTTTTATTTCACATTTTCTTGAATAAATTGATATTTTGGGAAATCAAATATGAGACAATAAATTGATATTTTCAATTCCAAATATATATATATATATATATATATATATATATATATAATCAAAGTTTGAATAGTTACACCGCCAAATACATAGGTTCCACTTCCATTTTAGGATGATAACAAAAATTAAGACATTTAACTCCAAAATTCTGGACTCTAATTCATCGTTTTAAGATAAATCAATTTGTACCTGCAATTCAAACATGCAAAAAAAACATAATTCAAAAATAAAAAATTTACAATTCAAACATGCAAAACAAAACAAAATTAAAAATTTTGAAATTAAAAATAAATTTTATGTACAAATTTAAAATAAAATGTACACATGTACCATTTTAGATTTAGATAAATAAAACAAGTTGTGATTAAATCAAAATTGACATACATACCAAACGAGTTAAGTTTCATCCTCCAACATACTCCTTTCCACCAAATATAATGTAAACATATTTTCCACCAAATATAATTTAGACATCTGTAATAATAAAAAACAAGAATAAAAAAAACAAATAACACATATTAGCATATATGTACTTTAAATAAATATTAAATAAACAATAATAAATAATAACATACCCAACCACGTTCTCGAGGTGTAGGATAGTTGGTGATGGAGTGTGCTGCTAAGACACTCCGTGATGTTAAAGTCACTGGTTCGAAACCTATAGGGACAAAAAATACATCCATGTTAAGGGTTGGTGTGACTCAAGTCAGGTGTGATCTTTGGGTGATTTTGATGTCTTAGATTCCCTTGAATTGCAGTTTCTCAGCCACATGCTAGTCCCGCAGCTCACAGACAAACTAGCAAAAAACAAAAATAATAATATACCCAACCACAGTTAAACAATTTAAGATTTTCTCTCATAAAGTTCCAAAACTTCCAAAATATTTACTCTCCACATTAAACATACATGATTTAAACAATTTGTAAAATCTTATCTAAAATTTTAAAAATTTTTAAAGAGAAAAATAATGTTCTTGGTAAAAAACAATTGTATTCAGAGTTAGATAATGATCTGAAAATAAATATAGAGTTGTGTATGAAGAAAGTTCACAAATCTCCACATTAATTCATTCTTCCAATGAAATACTTATCTCCTTGTGGATAAAGTCCCAAATCTTTTAGGTGAAATTCTCATCCCAGGAGATTTGATTTGATCTTATTTACTCAGCAGTAAAATACTAATCTCCTCAGCAATAAAATACTTTTCTCCTCTTCTACAATGGTCATATAATAAAATTCCATAATCGACTTTCAAATTAAAGGACTCATAAATTTCGATATTAAGCCATTCTTCCAAGAAATTACTTATATCTATGAAAGTTCACAAATCTCCATTTTAAAAACCATTCTTTCGGAAAATATGGAAAATGCTTATCTCCTCTTTCTATGGTGGAATATATGTTCTCATATAATCTTTCATGTACATGGAGAAAACACAAATCTGCACATATATTAAGTCATTCTTCAAAAACCATTTAAATCTTTCATCTGTGGGTTGTATTCATATTACATATAATCAAATACTCTTTGAAATTATCTATGAGCTAGCTCACATATATAATATGTGTGAGCTAGCTCATATACACATATGCATAGCTTATTTGTAAATCCACTTGAATGTTGGTTTTTGTGGTTATTAACCAATTTAGTTAAGAGTTTGACAATACCTTGGCAAGAAAGAATTCACTACGTTGTATGTAGAAAACACAGATGTCCATACTACACCATTCTTGGACAAGAAGGCAATGAATGAAATCGAAGAAAATTTAGAAACTTCCCCTTTTCCGGATGTGGAATAGAGTCTGTTCTCAAATAATCAACATGGAATATATGTTCTCATATATTCTTTCATGTACATGAAGAAAACACAAATTTGCACATATATTAAGTCATTCTTCAAAAACTATTTAAATATTTCATCTTTGGGATGTATTCATATTACAAATAATCAAATGCTCTTTGAAATTATCTGTGAGCTAGCTCACATATACAATATGTGTAAGCTAGCTCACATATACATATGCATAGCTTATTTGTAAATCTACTTGAATTTTGGTTTTTGTGGTTAGTAACCAATTTAGTTAAGAGTTTGACAATACCTTGGAAAGAAGGAATTCACTTCGTTGTATGTAGAAAACACAAATGTCCATACTACACCATTCTTGGACAAGAAGGCAATGAATGAAATCGAAGAAAATTTAGAAATTTCTCCTTTTCTGATGTGGGATAGCGTCTGTTTTCAAATAATCAAATGTTCAAGTTCAAAATTAGGTCTTCATCATGATATAAACTTAAATAAATTTGAATGTACCATTTAAGACAACGATAAACTTATATAGGGGTTCTATATATTTCAAAATAATTGATCAAAACGTCGAATAGGAAAGGATAAACTAAAAATTTGAGAAAAGAAAAAATTGATAAAAGAAAAAAATATAAGCTTATTCAACATAATCTTGAACACTTTTATATAAAACCCCAACATAAAATCAAATTAAAACTCACTAATGTGCAATGAACATACATTTATGAATCATCATGAATGCACACATCCTTCCCATGTATGGATGCTTCCTCGGCTTCCTCCTCAATCCCAATCTCCCTCCCAAGCACACTCCCAGGTACTCACTTCTCCACATTACCCTATATAACACATTTCAAATTTGAAAATTAAATTTAAATGATTTTAACACATGAAATAATACCCGTTAACTCCCACCCTCTTCAAACTCTCCCAATGAGAATTGAGACAAGCCTGCCCAAGTAGTAGAAGATGGAATAGGGATCTGTGAACAACTAAGCTAAGAACTAAATCTAGGATTCAATGTGTTCACATTTGAACAAAACTATAAATGTTGTTGATCTTATTCAAAATATTAGAGATTGGACAACTAAAATGCTCATCTGTGGATATTAGAAAACACATACTTGATTCAATCCATCCAAATTTAAACTTGTGGAATCAAGTCTCCTATTTACTAGAGATTCATTTAACATATCTCCAAACTGTAATTAATGACAATAACAACTTGATTATTTCTATAGATACAATGATATGTATCTAAATATAGAATTAGAAGTAACCTATCCTAAAATGAGTCAAAATACTTAGTAACTAGAACACATACCAATATGTTGTTTGGTTCATCATTCTGAATGATCTTCCAACCATCACGACAAAAAATTGCACTCTTTAAAATCTTCTACTGACATGGTATCTAATTCCACATCTGTTTTATAAACAAATATGGCCCTGGAATTGTCTTCTACTCACTGACGGTTCAAGACAACATCAATACCATAAAAAATCGATTCCAAATTTTCCCCGATTGCATTCCCAGCCTCTTTTCCAACCTATGATGAAGCTCACAACTCTGGATTTGAAGCAAATGACCCTATTGGGAGAGATACTAAAAGTCGTGGAGGCCTATGCAATGCCACATTTCGGTATGCCTCTTTTCGATCATATGTCCGTTCTTTACCAATCCCATAATAATCAGACGATAGATTAGTATAATCATGGTGAACGTCCATGAAAAATTCTACATAAAAGTGTCTTGCAAAATAGTGTGTAACCTCATAGTTCCATGACTATTTCCCATATGCTGCCAAAAATCTGTTATACAGATGTCTTGCAATGCCAGGGTACTTAAAATATTTCACCTTCAACATCTTCCTCTTTGGCCCATATTTGAAATTGAACATCGAAATTGCGTTTTCCTTTGAAACTTTATTTTTTACTACTTTCCATTTATCAGAGCCCATTACCTCTGACTTTCACCGCCTCATTAGATCGATAAAACTGTCAGTGGTTGGCCCCATCTTTTGATATGTGTCCATAAAGTTTTGCAATGAATGCAAAACAATATGCAAGCTTTGTTTACTCTCCTCAAGGATTTCCAAGACCTCCAAATCATTTTCCAACCTTTTTTTAACACCTGAGCATCATTCAAGGGTTATTGTTTCAGTAATCCCTTCCCAGGGAAGTTCATCACCAACATCTAAATGATAGGTGGACGTAGGCATGCAATCCTCTGTTTTTTGATAACGCGGCCTCCTAAATCCACCTTCACCCTCTGCACCAACATTATAATCTTCATGACACCCACTTTGTCTTTCATTGTCGTCAATTTCTCTAAAATCATTGTCTACACACACATTTTAAAGTAATTACAACATTTAACTTGACATAAATTTAAATACACAAAAATACAACAAAAATAAACAAAATCAAAGAAAATTACAAAAAATATTCTCTTGTCCTGAGGTATTCCCTACATTTTCAGGTGTAGGAGTATCAATGCGCAACCTATCTAAGAAGGTTGCATCCATAGCATTTGCTTGAGCACATCCTGGATTTGATCTATTCACATACTCGTTGGATAATCTCCTTTGGCGAGATTGTTGTTGGTCACTCAGAGTCTCAGTCGAAGAAGGGGTTCCTCTTCTTCCTTCTTGGGAGATCCTAGAGTGTTTGCAAGGAATGTTTGAAGAATATAGTGTCAACATCTCACCTCAATATCTATCATTTGGAAATTCATGAAAATTTAAGCACAAAACATACGAGTTAATATCTCCAACATTAACCAACAAAAATTATGAAGAAAGAAAAAAAATATAAGACAAAATTAATATAAATGTTCTTTTGGTTGGATGGAACAAATTTTCCATCTAATTAAATTTTAAATCAATGATATCATTACTTTATGATACAGTGCCAAATTACGTCCAGTCAAACATTTTCTAGCTAAGATGCAGCATAAAGCCGCGGCTGGGGCCAAATAGAAAAAGAAGTTGAAAATTCTACTCACGTCCATTCGAAATAATTTCCATATTGTTGTGGAAAGGAGGAAGTTGTTGGGATGTTTCATCCCAAAATAAAGCATTGGTTCCATCCTTGACTTCCCAAAAACAATGAGTGTGGATAATATCTTTATTTTTTCCAAACTTTTTTCCATATTAAGGAGCTTGAAAAATTTCCTTAAAGTATGATCAGGTCCAGAGTCTCTATGAGAGGGTAGTACCTCTTACACCAAAGGAGGGCCCATAGAGTGTAGTACTTCATTTAGCTCCACAGAATAAGTTGGGGTCATATGAATATTTGAGAATAAGTCCTCGTTTGAGGTTAGTGAGACTGAGCATGTCCAAGTGACTAAATCCCATTTCTTTTCTTTGCAAGTTCCACCCAACACAAAGGATCTTTGGAGGTTTCAGACAACTTCGAATCGCTTTTGGAGAAACCATGGATTAAAAAAAGTAAAGAGGCATGGATTGAACAATATACTTGAGAAGTACCAACTTTCACGAAGCATTAAACATTATGAAGGACCAATTAGACAGTTTCTTGTTCATTTGTTAGGGACCTAACCCCTCACATAGGTAGAACAATGTATTTCGATGTAATAAAGGTCAATATTAATAAGGCCTTGCAATAAAGTAGAATAAGTTGAATGTAAGAAGACCTAATAGAAGCTTCCTCTTCTAGAAGGATATTCCTTTAGATGGTTCTATTGATAGAGATATTTAGTATAAATAAGAGTCTAGGGTATGAGAACCCTAGCTTGTATATTATTGTAATAGAGCTTTGCTCGATTGAAGGTTGCCCCCTCAAAGAGGCCCGTGAACATTGCTATCAGTAATTGAAGTGCTCTTCCTGGTGTTATTCTGTTATCATTTCAATATTATTGTGGTGTTATTATAGTTATATTGTTCATCTGCCATTTCTAGCATTTTATTTTTGTTCTTCATACTTTTTATATCTGGAATATTACAAGTGGTATCAGAGCACTTTCCTTGGCAACAAATTGTGGGTTAATTTTTTTTCTAGGGTAGAGACGTATTCTAGTGTCTTTAAGCTACATAGATCTATCGTTACACGCATAAACCCGTGGTTGAGGGATTCATACAAGTAGGAAATGCAGGGGGTTTTTAAGTGCACATATGTTGGACACCCTTGTAACCCCTGTTGGTACCCCTTCGAGTGGTAGCGCATCAGACATCACGTATGTATGGATAAAATTATATTTCCTGAAGCCCTCTTTAGATAAATTGATCGATCACCTCACTGTTATAGTGCCACCGAGAACAACACTCAGGAAGATACTCTCTAGTACCTGGCTAGTCGGGTAGTAAGGCTAAGGGCACGGTCTAGCCTCCTTAGTTAGTGCCCGGATATATTGGGCCGAGTACTACTGTTGGACCCCGCACGTATATCAGAGAGTTATAACACAGGGAAAACCCTTGTCTGTAGAATCCTTGAATACCTAACCCTTGGGGATGGAAATAAAAATATTAAAACAGACAAGATCTATTATTATGCAACTGTGTTTAGGTTTCCAAATCACTACAGATTTCATCCTGGTTAAACATTTGGGCATTTCATCACTATAGTATTCTTCGGACCAGAGTATAACTCCGCGGGTGTAAAAAAGAAAACAAAACATCTAGAAATTTTTGCACCATTATTTGAGACCTATTCCATTGGATTTATCTCTTCTCCCTTATCACATTCATACATATCATTTTTCAGCAAAATTTTTGACCCCACCTGCCCTATTTTGGTTCCCTCGTCATCATGGCCCATACCCATAGCCAATACTTGGAAGCTCGCCTCAATACCTTGCAATATAATTTCACAGAGACCCAACAAGAAGTGAAACAACTTAGTGCCAATGTTGACACTATCAATACAACCATGCAGTCCTCCATCGTTGCCTTAATCAAGGAACTCAAACAAGACATGACTACCCAGTTTGAATCTGTCGTTTCAATGATCTACATCAAGATGTGTATCCTTGTAGATAACCCTTTATCTAACCGACCTCCACATACCGAAGCTGAAACTTCCTCTCATTCCCATAATTCTCAGCCCCATCACTTTCAGTGTGACCTACACCTTCCACGGGTGGATGTGACCAAATTTGATAGCTCGGATCCCACTGGTTGGGTAACCCAAATGGAACATTATTTCTCTTTATACAACATTATAGATGACTTGTCCAAACTCCGGTATGGTGTTCTCCATCTAGATCAAGAACGTTGGTAATGGTGGAAATAGAGAAAAACTTCCCGTCAAGGGTATATTGCTTGGACACACTTTGTGGCAAAGATTTATGAACACTTTGACACTGACACCAACCATTTAGGATGTTTGAAAAAGTTGAAACAATCTGGAATAGTGGAAGACTTTATAGCTTCTTTTGAGCGCCTGGATTTTTTGAAAGAGGGCATGTCTGATGCCTTTTTCCAAGAATGTTTTATCAGTGGCCTCAAGGATGAGATTCATGCCCATGTCGTCATGGCTCATAAAGAATCACAACAAGTTGTATCTTTTTAAAACCAGAAACCCTCCTTTATCCCTCACACTAAACCAGTAAATCCTATTACTCCCTCTGCTCCATTAAATATCCAAAAATTTACCAAGGATGAAATGGCCGAATGCCAACTCAAAGGCCTTTGTTATAATTGTGATGACAAATATTTTTCAGGCCACAAGTGTAAGGAACACAAGATTTTTATGGCCATCTCGGAGGATGTTTCGGAAGAGGATGTTGAAACTCCCCTTGTTTCTGAGTCACCTGAAACCATAGACATAGCCCATCCCTCAGACCCTCCCGAAGTAGAACCAGTGATTTCCCTAAATTCTCTCACTGGTTTCTCTGCTCCCCAAACCCTCAAGATAATTGGTTACATCAAGCATGGGAAGGTCATCATTCTAGTTGATAGTGGCAACACCCATAATTTTATTCATCGTCGTATTGCCAGAGAAACTCATTGATATATCCATGTTGTCAATAATTTCCAAATCATGATTGCCAATGGCGGCTCCATGAAATGTGGAGGGCATTGTGAAAATGTTTGTCTCCAAATTGGTGACTACCACCTGAAATCTTATATGTTTGCTATCGACATGGGCGGTTGTGACATTGTGTTGGGTGCAGACTGTCTAAGGACTTTAGGTCCCATTCTCATGGATTTCAAAGAATTAACCATGCAATTCGACTAGGAGGGTCAAAAATATAAGTTCCAAGGCATCTTCACCGATTCAACGGAGATAATTTGTTCCCATCACATGGAAAAAATACTCAAAAAGGTCATTCTGGCGTTATTTCCCAACTCCATGCCATACAGGCAATTGAGACATCCTCTATACCGCAAGACCTCCAATCCATTGTCTCCAAACATCAAGTGGTCTTTTCCACTCCTTGAGGACTCCCACCTTCCCGTGGTGTTCATGATCATTCCATTCCCCTTATCCCAGGAATCCTCCCTCCCAATATCCGTCCCTATCATCACCCCTTTTCCCAAAAAAATTAAATTGAGAAAATAGTTCAAGAACTGCTTAACACAAGTGTTATCCACCCTAGTACAAGCCCCTACTCTTCCTTTGTGGTCATGGTATTGGATAAAGAAGGTTCTTGGTGCATGTGTCATGACTTCTGCGCCCTCAACAAACTCACCATTAAAGACAAATTTCCCATTCCTGTCATTGATGACCTCTTGGATGAATTGAGTGGCACCCAATTCTTTACTAAACTTGATCTTCGTTCTGGATACCACCAGATTCATATGAAAGAGGTAGACATTCCTAAGACTGCCTTTAGAACTCATGAGGGCCACTATGATTTTTTGGTCATGCCCTTTGGCTTCTGTAATTCCCCCTCCACCTTCAAAAGCCTCATGAATCATGTCTTTCACCCTTTTCTCTGTCATTTTGTATTAGTTTTCTTTGATGATATCCTCATTTATAGAAAAACCTAGATAGACCATCTTGCTGATGTGGACCATGTTCTCCATCTACTCTCTCAACACCATCTTTTCCTGAAACAATCTAAATGTGTTTTTGGTGCCTTATAAGTAGAGTACTTGGGTCATCTTGTTGGCAAGAATGGCATCAGGGTGGATCCTAAAATTATTGAAGCTATACAAGACTGGCCTCACCCAAAGACTCTCAAAAGATTGCGAGGATTTTTGGGCTTAACAGGTTATTATCACAAGTTTGTTAAGAATTATGGAAAGATTGCGCCACCTCTCACCACACTCCTTAAAAATAATTATTTCACTTGGACTCCAACAATGGCTCAGGATTTTCAAACCTTGAAGATGCCCATGTGCACCACTCTAGTCCTGTCCCTTCCTGATTTCACAAAGAATTTTTTCCTAGAATGTGATGCTTTATGGAAAGGTATCGGCATTATTCTTATTCAAGAGGGTCGGCCTTTGGAATTTAGCAGCAAACAATGGTCTGAACGAAATTTGGACAAATAAATCTATAAAAATGAAATGTTGGATATTCTGCATGTCGTTGATTTGTGGCACCCTTATCTATTGTGGAAACGCTTCCAAATTAAGACAGATCATCAAAGCCTCAAGTATTTTCTGGAACAACGCATTTCCTCCCCAGAGCAACAAAAATGGGTGACTAAGCTCTTTGGATATGATTATGAGATCATTTACAAGAAAGGAAAAGACAATGTGGTGGTGGATGCACTTTCTTGAAAATAATAAAGATGAAGGCTCCCCTTTTTCTTTCTCCTTCATTGTACCATATTGGCTCCAAGTCGCTCGCCAGGAATGGCTACATGATCCCAAAAGTTTGCTTATGATACAACAATTGCAGTCCAATTCTCCAATTTCCCCAGGGTACTATTGGCTCCATGATGAGCTTCGATACAAATGTCATTTGTATTTAAGTAAATAGTCAAAAATTAAATCGGCGGTGCTTTCTAAGCTTCATGATACACCCACAATTGGGCACTTCGGGTTTACCAAAATCTATAACAGGGTCAAACATTCTTTTTTTGGGGATGGTATGAAACAATAAATTCATAATTTTGAGGGCAAATGTGATGTGTGTCAACGCAACAAGGGTGAAACAGTCAAATCTCCTGGCACACTACTACCGTTTCCAATTCCACCTGCTATTTGGAGGGATATCTCTATTGATTTTATTAGAGGCTTACCTAAATCGGGCAATAAATCAGTCATCATGGTGGTAGTTGATCTCCTTTCCAAGTATTCTCATTTATGTGCTCTTCAACACCCATTTACAACATCCACAGTGGCTCAACTTTTCATGGATTAGGTCTTCAAGCTTCATGGCATGCTACATTCTATTGTTTCTGATCATGACCCAACTTTCACTAGCAATTTTTGGCAAGAACTATTCAAGCTATAAGGCACCCAATTTCATCTCAGCACAACTTATTATCCCCAAATGAATGGTCAAACGAAAGTTGTCAACAAGTGTTTGGAAACATATTTGAGGTGTTTTGCATCATAAAATAAAAATCAATGGGCTCAATGGTTACCCCTAGCTGAATGGTGGTACAATACTTCATACCATACAACTACCTGCATGACTCCTTTTGAAGTGGTATATAGACAAAATCCATCGTCAGTTCTCTAATATTTACTAGGTGTCTTGAAGGTCCAGGCAGTTGACAAAATGCTTACAGTTCGAGAGGCTATTCTCCGTACCCTCAAAGAGAATTTGGTCATGGCCCAGAATCACATGAAGCAACAAACATATCAAGGTCACTCTGAACATCATTTTGCAGAAGGGCATCCGGTGTTTCTTCGACTGCAACCTTACAACCAAACTTCCCTCAAATCCGACCATTGTCAGAAGCTGGTGCCCAAATTTTATGGTCCTTATACAGTTCTCAAGCATGTGGGACAAGTGGACTATCAGTTAGCTTTTCCCAATCATTCTAAGCTACATCCTTTTTTTCATGTTTCATGCTTGAAGAAGGTGATTGGAACTAAGTTCCAAACTCAAACCAACCTTCCCGAGTTTGATGAAGAAGGTTCCATTTGGCTACAACCACAAGCAATTTTGGACCAGCGTGAGTGTCGCTTGCATCAACGAACCATGAAGGAAGTGTTAGTACAATGGAAAGATACAACTCCAACAGATGCCACTTGGGAACCAACTACCATTCTACAACAATTTCCACATCTCAAGCCTTGAGGAAAATGTTGTTTTTAAGGGGGAGGACATGTTAGCGACCCAACTCGTCACATAGGTAGAACAATGTATTCCGATGTAATAAAGGTCAATATTAATAAGGCCTTGCAATAAAGTAGAATAAGTTGAAAGTAAGAAGACCTAATAAAAGCTTTCCCTTCTAGAAGGATCTTCCTCTAGATGGTTTTATTGATAGACATATTTAGTATAAATAGGAGTCGAGAGTATGAGAACCTTATCTTGGATATTATTGTAATAGAGCTCTTCTTGACTGGAGGTTTCCCCCTTGAAGAGGCCCATGAACATTGCTATCAATAATCGAAGTGATCTTCCTGATGTTATTCTGTTATCATTTCAGTATTATTGTGGTGCTATTCTGGTTATATTGTTGTTCATTTGCCATTTCTAGATTTTTATTTCTATTCTGCATACTTTTTATATCTGGAATATTACATCATTCAGGAGAGGAGGTCATCCCATGATGAATTTAATCGTTTGTTTTGAATGAGAAAGAACCAATATATTTTCATGGAAGAGATCTCTTTTGGAATCCAACGATCCTGTATATGTGAACTTGTATATTAGAGGTGGTGTGAAAGAAAAAAAATGAGACTGAGCCTTGGCTTCTCTAGCTGTAGACTGAGCAATCATCATATTGTCATCAACAAATTGTTGATGGGAGATGGGATTCTCCTCATCGTCAACACACAAGACTTCATTTTATTTTCTACCACAGTCATTTTTATGGCTCTGTCAGGACGTTCATCCATCAATATAAAGACGAAGGTCAAGAGGGGATCGCTCTGCCTGACACCATTAGAGGGGGAGAAAGTAGAAGGGGAGTAGTTGACTAGGATTGAAAATTAAGAATAGAAGATAAGGGAAAGTAATAATTTGATCGATATATTTAGACATCCAATTTGAAGAGCATACCGAGGGTTTTGGAAATTTTCAGAGAGTGATGATTTTCCTCCCCTCCACATAGATGAATTTAGTGATGATTTTGTAGACCATGTTACAGAGGGAAATTAGATGAAATGTTTTGGGGTTTTCCACCTTGTCTTTCTTCGAGATGAAGGTGAGGAAGGTTATATTTAGATTTGGGATAAAATTGGAGTGAAGGTAGGAGTCTTCTACTAAGGCCCATGTGTCCCAAGCGATCGAGTCTTGAAGCTACCTAGTTTTGGTCTCTTCTACAATTGTTCTAGGTGTGAATGTCATTGATGGTTGAGGGATTGGATGGTATCAAGAAAGGATTGGGAGTCATGGTCGAGCCTTCTTATGCCTCCTTTGTTTTCGTTTAGAGAGGTAATTATGTTGAAGTATCCACCAATAAACCAATGATCATTATTGATGATAGGGTTACAGCTGTTGAGTGGAGTCAAGAAAATGAAGCTTGTGAGGGATAGAGTGGGCCATAAAAATTAGTGAGAAAGCGAGTTTGGTAGGACTATACAAGATGGAAGGGAGTTGTGAGGAAGCGCTTGGTGGTAAATAAGTTGGAAAAAGTTATTTTAGAAGGGTTCTAGATAAGGGCAAGGCCTTCTGCTACTTTGTGTGCATATAAGGCCATAACTTGGGGTTCCTTCTAGATGCAAGAGGAAAGGGTTTGAATAAGGAATTGGAGGCATTTATTTTCTTGTATCATTATTATAAAGGGATTTTTTTGGAGGATTTTTTGACTGAGAAGATCGTTCCTGTTTTTACCATTAAGGCCTTTGATATTCCAAGAGATGAGCTTCATGAGGAATGTGGGGGGTTGGGTAGGAACTTATCTTTCATCAAGGTAAGGTGGCCTGCGTTAACAAAAAACTCTCCCAGATATTTAAGAAGTTGTTTGTTTCTTTGCCAACCTCTTTTTCTTTTTCTTTAGGTTTTTTAGGTTGAGCAGAGGAAGAGGATTTAATTCTTGTAGAAGGAACAAAGGGTATACCTTTTATTTGTGTTGTTGAGTTGCTAAGAATTTTATTATGAACCGATGAGTCCTTCAGAAGCTGAGGCTATTTATTAGCGATTAAATTCAATTCTTGATGGTAGTAGGAAGAATAAATGGAATTTAGGTCAATATTCCCAAGGTCCATTTCCTTGCCATAGCAATAGCAAGGCAATAGCTTAACCTATAATGTACCCATATTTGTTACATGAATTATTTGCTATAGATTTTCTACAGGAATGTACCCAGATTGTGGAAGAGGACATGCATTATTATAAAGTGTGGCAGAATAGTCAGACCTTCACTTTGTTTCTAGTTCACTGAGTTGATCCTAAAAGAAGTTGACTAACTCTTATTCTATGTCAGCATGTTCTACCACATTGTTGCCCTGTCTATCTTTTGAAGATGTGATGTGATTGTGAGGCCTTCATTAAATGAGAGATCTATGGAAGAATTTTTTGTTTTTTTTCCTCTTTGAGCAAAAAAATTCTTCTTTGCCTTCATGATTGATTGGGGGTTATCTTAGCTTATTACCATTGATTTTCGATTATCTTAGCTTTTTACCATTACTTGAATATGGAAATTAGTACAAAACTAACTATGAGTACGACTTCCTAATATGAGTAATGTATCTGATTATGAAATACTAATTACACTGGTTTGAATCTCTCATTGTGTAGTAGCTAGTGATATTGCTTCCCCTTAATTCCATAACATTCCATACTGTGAATCTCATCCTGGTACCAGAACAATGATCACTAAGGAAGTAATTCCATTGAATAGGGATACTACTAACCTCTGCCCTATTTGTCTAGTTACAATTAAAGGTTGTTGTATGAGCTATAACATAAGGTCATGAAGCAAACAACATAATTGTTAACTACAAAGGGTAGTACATAATAAGAACTAAAGGAAATGGCTTAACCTGTAATACAAGGGGAATAGAGTCATTCCATTACTATGATATTAGTAATACAAGAACAACTTAGCTTAAGGTTCAACAAGGTGATATCATGTTACCTATTTACCTTAATCAATATGTATTGTGATATTAATCTTATCTATTATTAACTACATGGGATGTCACTAAAAAGCAATGGCACTAAGTATCAACACCTGTACTACACTTGTATTTGATTCCAATTCTTGTGTAAATACAAAGGGTAATAGATCACCATCTTCAACTACTATCTGATCCAAAGGGTAATAGAACATCGTCTTCAACCATATTCTTTTGTAAATAAAAAGGGTAATAGATCATTAACATGGGTCTTTCAAAGGGTATATACTCTTATCCAATACATATGGGTTTTACTTACTCTGATTAAGAGAGAGCTAAAGAAATGGAATCAACTTCATATCTTACCCGTATGAGCTATGTGAATATGACAATATAGTTAAAAGTGTACATAGTCTCAATCTAAGGTATAGGCCACTAATCACAAGAATTGTTGAATCATTTGACTTTCTAAACGATGATGCAAGTTCAAATTGCATTTTTTACTTTCTTGAATGAAGATGCAAGTTCAAATTGATTTTTTTACTTTCTTGAATGAAGATGCAAGTTCAAATTGCATTTCTTCTATGAGGTTTTCATTGTGTTTTATTACATATTTCGGTGTATCTATTCTGGAGGTTGAGGGAATGACTATAGTGAATATACTACCTATGTTTGATTGTCTATTTTCTATTTGTTGAGTGCTATACTAATGCAGATTTTTCATAACATATTACAATGTGACATGCCATAACATATTACAATATAATATGTTATAACATACATTACTATAACATATTACATTGTAATATTTTATAACATATGACAATGTTTAATATGTTATAACATATGCATAGTGTAACATCCCCTATTCTAGTACGACTCCTACGATGTACAACCGGTAAAAGCACCCTTAATTTTTTTTTTTGTGTGTGTGTGGTAGGAAGGTAATAATGACATTATACTCAACATTGCAACACAACGACGAACACAACGCATGCAACTCACGCGACACCAACATAATGACCTAACATAAAAGCACATCAAGCACATGGAAGCAATGTACGACACTCAATCGATGAAGACTAAGAATGACTACCCACCCGTCCTACCCTGCAATGGTTAGGACCTCCAGGACACATACGCAACGCTCAAGCCCAGGTTCCCATCGATTTTGACCATTTAAGGTCTCAAGGATGGCGACTGTTATGAGGAATAAGGAGGTGTCTACATCCCGCCCGACACAAGCAGACCAAGCCTACTAAGCTAAGGACAAACATCCTAACAACCCAACACACCCAAAATTCATTACACAAGTAACTAGAACTCTTACAATGAGCAAATCCAATCACATTACATGCTTACATAACCAAGTACAAACATTACTTATAATAAACAACAACACCCTCAACGGGAAACGCAAGCTAAAAACGACTTCGTCAACAACCCAAACATTAATCAAGGCTAAAAGGTCAATATCTATGATTTAAATTGGCGTTAATTACAGATCAATTAACCAGTCTAAATTTCATTAGTCAACAAGTTACCAACTGAACTTAACATAAATTACAACTCAATTTAGCGTGCCTGAGTTACCAATTAGGCGATATCTATAAATCCAACTAACATCAATTACATATCTAAATTAGCAAGTCTAAAATTTGCAATCTAGTCTTTACTCACCATACAAATTTTAATATTTATTACAGCCTAAATAGACAATTCTATATTAATCTGAATCCCCATCTAACTAGCCATAAACTTGAATAACAAAATTAACATTCTTAAAGTGGAATGATACCATTAGCACTTATAAGAAATGAAATCTCAACATGTAGTCTAGCTATATTGATCGAACTAACAATGCTAGCGGTCTACTATCATAGAGAAGGGAATTGCTAACTATTAACAGTGTTGCAGCAATTTAACAACGTGATTATCATAGCAGTTACATGAAAATTAATATAACATTAACAAGATAGTTTAGATGATTGTTTTCATAATAAGTAATATAGCAATAACAAGGCATTTAACATTCTAGTTAACATACAATTAACATAACATTAACAAGGCAATTTGTATGACTGTTAACATAACCATTCAAGTGCAATAACCAGGCGATTTATATAACTGTTAACTATTTAACTCGCTATGGCATTTAATTAATAGAAGAAATCAGCTGACCAATAACATTGTTGTAGCAATTGTTCTGGCAATTAATAAGGCAAAAATGTAACATTTCATATTGCAATTAACATGGCCTTTAACAGAAAAATGAGACTTCTAACCATTAACAATGCTGCAACAATTATTCTAGTAATTAATAAGGAAACAAAATAGCATTTTTTATTGCAGTTAACATGATAATCAACATGGCCAGTAACATTGTTGTGGTAATTAAAGCTTGGCAGAGAGAACACTGGGTATGCGTTCAATGTGAAGGAGGATAAAAGGGACAAAACAAACTGCAGAAGGACCAACTCGTGGTCAGTCAATAGCAACTCAAGCAATGATTAAGGCAAGTTAGGGTCAATTAAGACGACAACACAGTCAATTTTTAATTATCAAAAATGTGGTCACTCCAGCAAGTAAAGTTGTGATTTAAATGGATAAAATCGTGGGTGATTTCTATAGAAACACAGTCAACTTCTGATTATCAAAAACATGATCATTTCGGCAAGTAGAGTTGTGATTTAAATGGATAAAATCATGGATGATTTCTACAACAACACAGTCAAGCTCTGATTATAAAAAACGTGGTCATTCCGGCAAGTAAAGTTGTGATTTAAATGGATAAAATTGTGGGTGATTTTAGCATGCAACAGTTTGTTTTGAATTTTGAAATCATGGTCTTTCACAGCAAGAAATTTGATGAATTGAAGAGCAAAAACGTGGGCATTAATAGGAATCAAATGGCAACAAAATTTTAAAGGAAAACATAGTCTTCATCAAGGGAAAAATCGCCCCAAAGGTAAAACGAAATGCAAACAAGAATAATTCCTCTTTTCCATTGCCAGAATACAAAATAAAAATGCAAACCAGAAATCATTTCATTTTTCATTGCCAGAATACCTATTGTAAAATGCAGAGATGAATTCATTTCATTTTTCATTGCCAGAATACCCAATGTAAAATGTAGAGATGAATTCATTTCATTTCTCATTGCCAGAATACCCAAAATAAAATGTAGACCAGAAATCATTTCATTTTTCATTGCCAGAATACCCAATGTAAAATGTAGAGATGAATTCATTTCGTTTTTCATTGCCATAATAACCAACGTAAAATGCAGAGATGAATTCATTTCGTTTCTCATTGCCAGAATACCCAAAATAAAAATACAAACCAGAAATCATTTCATTTTTCATTGTCAGAATACCCAACATAAAATGCAGAGATGAATTCATTTCGTTTTTCATTGCCAGAATACCCCAATATAGCGCAGACAACAGTAAAAGAATGAAATGATCCAATGGGAAGGGTCATGGAATGATTGTCAAAGGTTCTATCAGTCAAGGCATAGAGAAAACCTACCAGGACACCAAATAATCCACACGAAGAGGTCGTTGCCAGCTGGTGGAATCCACAATCATCCAAGGACAAACATCAAGGGTAGCTGGCTAACTGGTTCATCCTTCGCTCATCATCCCCGCACAGTAAAGTAGGGCGTTGAGATCCATAGGTATTTTAATGCTAAGGCAACGACCATAGATCAGGCTCTTGGCCGACTGCTCAGGTGAGGACTGGTGAGATAAGGATGAAGGCTAAACAACCACGAAGGTTACAATCAACACAGCAAGGTGGTCAAGACATGTGGGAAAACTAAGGCCATGGGAGTCAACAACCATCGAGCTAGGCTAAGGAAAGTTTCAGTCATCAATTAAAAAAAAAACATCAGTTTACTTCTCCATTAAATAAGCAGATCCAAGCATAAGTCCTAATACATTCTACCATACAAAAATGAAAAGAGCGTACCATTGCCTGATCGCCCGCTCTAAATGACGTCTGGCACGCTCCATGCAACTCCTGCTCGCCGACCGTCGAGACTTCACCGGTACCTCCCAGCCAATGCTAGGGGTACTCTTCTTCCCCCTTATTCCCCCGAGCCGCAAATGGGTCACACACTCACTATCCAGAGATTTCGACTAGCTCCCAGCTCGCCTTGCAAAGCCGAACTACCACTCCTCGTCGAGCTGGGTATCCCAACTCCCACAAGTTAAGTCAGTCAAGAAGATATTTCTGCAGCGTAATGTTACGCAAAAAATAAGATCCCCAACCTCCATCTCCTCCCTTCATTATATAAAGTTTTGTGGTTCCTTACTTTCCTAAAATCTTGTTTAATTAAGTTTTTAAAATTTAATTCCTAAAAATTCCTCCCCGTACAAGTGTCACCCATCCCCTTCATTCCTCCATAAATTAATTAATTAACTTTATTTCCCTCACCCACCTAGAGTTACCCCTAGAATCACTCCTAGGTGTCCCCAAATTCTCTTATAGGATTTAATGGCTTTCCCTATTATTAAATTCCTAGTTCAGTTTAAATTAGAAAGCTCTTAAATAGTAGATACTTTACTAAGTTCGACTTTCCGCTTTTTCCCTAGTTCCCCTTTTTCTCTTTTTATGTTACCTCTTTTCCTAGATTCCTAATATTTTAGATTTTCCCTCTTTCCCCTTTTAATTAGAACTCAAAAAGGCAGGTGTGGAAATGAACCCTTTTTCCCTTTTCTCATTTAATTAGTTTATTTAAAATTATAAAAAATAATAAAGCAATTAATTCCCTTTTTTTTTAATTTTTTTCCAACA
>ML812321.1:85235-95523 GCA_009831015.1 Picea engelmannii
AGTTACAGGCTCCAACCCTCATCCAGCTGTCAATTTCCTCCACGAATCGTCTTCATTCCACTGGTAGATTCCTTGTAACTCTTTAGCTCCTCTAGAAATCACACAGAAGTCTCTTCGCATCCTCTGGTAGAAACCATCAATGGTTTTTAGCAGTTACACTGTGAGGATCAACATTAGCCCTCCGATCGTGCTCATTTTCACCTCCATCATTAGATTAACTCTGATGGGTTCTTCCGTTATTTACCCATTTCACACTTTTGCAATTCGAAGATTCTGCGATGAGACATCTTGAGTCTCCATGTCACGAGCTCCAAAAAGGAGCTTGGATGCTCTAGTTCCCTCCTCTACATGACCACAGGCGGTGACCTCTGGTTACACCGACAATTCACCTTTTCGGTATTTCGACATTCGTATGATCCAGTGTCTTGACACTCCCATACGCGATCCCCAAAATTCTGAGGCGGAGATTATATACACTAGGTCCTTCCTCCACGTGACCACACACGGTGACCACAGGTTGCGCTAAAAGGCGCTACAAACTCATGATCTTCATTGACCCTGATTGACGGTCCATGATTTCGATGAATCAACGGTCTAGATCTTTTCACGATCTCGCATCTCGTTGTTCCTTAGATGGAGGTTCTCATCACTCCAAGTCACGATAGGCGAAGCTCTGAGATGGAGCATTTCTGCGCTAGCTCCTTCCTTTATATGAACATGGTCATGACCAAGCACTTGTTCATAACGTGCTTTTCGCGATTTCTCATTTCGTGAGTCTGGAGATGAGACATCTTGACTCTCCAAGTTGCGATCTCCGAAACCCCGAAATGGAGCTTATCTGGACTGACTCCTTCCCTTCTTGTGACCAAGGGTTGTGACCACAACCTTATGCATAAGTCTCTTTCGCAATTTCGCATTTTGTGAGTCCGGAGATGAGACATCTCAACTCTCCAAGTTGTGATCCCCGATACCCCGAAATGGCGTGGGATCAACGGTCCTGATCAAAGCTTGATTCAACGGCTGCGATTGAATCATAATTTCGCATATCGCGAAATCGTCATTCTTGTTGCATTGTTTACTTTCCACTCCATGTTGCGATCCCCAAAACTCTGACACAGACTGGAATCAAGGGTCTAGATCAAAGCTTGATCTGATGGCTTAGATTACTTCGCGATTTCGCATATTTCGAAATCGAGATTCCTGTGGTGAATATTCTTTGACAACTTCAACACTCGATCCTCGAAACTCTGACATGGACTTGAATCAACGGTCCAGATTTGATATTGATTCAACGGCTGCGATTTAAGTCGTGATTTTGCATATCGCAAAATCAGGATTCCTGTTGCATTGTTTCTTTGACATCTCCAACACACGATGCTCGAAACTCCGACATGGTGTAAGTCTGCTGACGTCACATGTGTTAAATAATTGTCACGTGTCACCCTGATTCGTGACTTACATGTGCTTGGCATGTTGAATCGGTCTGACACTTGTCATTACCTGGTTGTTCCATGTGTTCCTAGCTGACGTGGTTTGCTAATGTGAGTCGGATCGACGGTCCATATCTTATCTTGATCAGACGGCTGCGATTAAATCGCAATATCACATATCGCAATTTTGAGATTCCTGTGGTTTTTATTCTTTTTCATCTCCAACTCTCGATCCCCGAAACTCTGACAGGGAGTCGGATCAACGGTCCACATAACCCCCTGAGATGGATGGTCCTCCTGCTTTCGGGATTTTTTGAGCCCTCTACTCCTTGCACTTTTAAAGATCGTGCAGGTTTTCCTCGATGCAACGGTGGTCAGACCCTGCGCTCAGATCTAACGCCTGAGATCTATCCTCCATATCTGCGTTCTTCTTTTGTCTTCATTCAGATCCGACGACCATCAAGAATTCAGGATGAGATCTAGCGATCACTGGCGCTTCTCCTCCAGAGCGTACTTTGTCCTTGTTTTGCCTTCACTAAATACTATGATCTTGCCATCAATGACAAGCTTACTTTGCCTCATAACCTGCCAAAACTCCTCTGCACTATCTCTTCTAAACTTATCGGGCTTGCTCTGCAGCGTCTTCCTAAAATACTTTTGGTGCTCGTCTGTTACATTCTTCCTATACTCATGCCATCTTCATTGTTGTACTTGCCATCAATGACAAGCATATGCTATCTGTTAAACATTTCCAACAACTGTGACTTGGCCGCAGGGGGCCATCCATGTGGCCAAGCCATGGGCATGCCCATGGCTTGGGCACAGTCCTGGCCCCCCGTGGCCAAGTCACAACCAATTTTAATAAAAGATTATATATGCACAAAAAAATAAGGCATTTGAATCTAAATCTTTATCACCGAAGTGAAAGAGAGTCGATTCGGCTCCCGGTCGACTCCTCAGGCACAGACTAATCACTTAAATGCTTACACTATTCCTAATATTTGATTGTTAAATGTTTATATCAAATTTAAAAACTTAATATTTGATTGTTAAATGTCTATATCAATTTCACTAAATCCATATTGTTTATAAATTATTTATTAATGTCTATATCAAATTCACATTTTAAAGTAAATCCATATTGTTTATAAATTTATTGTATGTGTGTATAATTTGAACATATAAACATGTAATTTTTATCTCTCACACACACACACACACACATATACTCTTTTACCAAAATGTGACAATTGATTATATTAGATCAAAAGATTATGAGGGTGGGGTTTGATAAAATTCTCAAACTAGAGATTTTTACAACTCTCGGTTGAGATTTTGTTGTAAATTGATTTTTGTTTTTTTTAAACTCTTAGCTAAAATAATTCTAGAGAGAGTTTTTAGTCAACCGGAACTTAAAAAATTGCAAGACTTTTAGGAACCTAAAAATTCAGTAAGGGTGGATGAGCTAGAAATTTTGAAGATAATATATCAGAAGTACTACCAATAGATTCATCTACTACTCCATTTTGTAATGATATAATAATTGCTATTTATTAATAATTTGCATCTAAAATTTATTACTTAAGAAATTCAATGTTGTCAAAATCATTTGAAATGTAAATTCAATATTATCAAAATGAATGCATTTTTTTGCTCTATGATCTTCAAATGGGTATTTTTAGTTTTTTTTTTGAAATAATCACATCAAAAATAAAAATGGTGTCCATGAAAATGTGCAGATGCAATGTCACTTTTTTATATTACTCTATTTTAATAAACAATAAAAAATAATGCATAAATCCAAAATATACAAAATATAG
This sequence comes from Picea engelmannii, assembly GCA_009831015.1. Lineage (NCBI taxonomy): Eukaryota > Viridiplantae > Streptophyta > Pinopsida > Pinales > Pinaceae > Picea > Picea engelmannii. The sequence goes on from ML812321.1 coordinate 88,486, forward strand.
TCCATGTACTAGTGCAATCCATGTAGATTGTGAGCATATTTTTTACTTTTAAAATGAATATCCATCACTAAAAAAATTACTCAATATATTTACCTATAGGTCATTATTCAATATCATTAAAAGTTCGAAATAAAAAGTTGGACAGTTTGAAATTTTTAGGAAATTTTTATAAAATACAAAACATTTGAAATGATTGTGACTTAATAATATATTATCTGTGCACAAAAAAGCAGAGCATTTGAATCTAAATCTTTAACACCGGAGTGAAAGACATTTGATTCGGCTCCTGGTCGACCGATGAGGCACAAACTAATATCTTTACCTATAATTTGTTTTTAGTGGCAACAAATGCTTTATAATTCAATATAGTTAGATCTAACACACACACACACACACACACACACATATAAGAATTGATTTATATTTAAAGAAAAAGAAATAGAAGAACATATTTATATTTAAAAAAAAATAAAAAATAGAAGAACAAATTTATTTGTAATATATTTACAAGAAACATTATTTATTAAAAAGAGAAAGATGATTTTCGTTGGATAATATTTGCATATAACCAAGATATCAAAATCTATTTCTATGCATAGATTTATTTGAATTAAACAACTTAACGAGAAGTATAATTTTTATTTTTTAAATATGTATTTTACAGATTGAAAAAAAAAACTAGCATCTAAACATTAAATATATCGAAAATAACAATGCAACGATAAGGGGAAAAAATAATTTTCAATAGATTATTTAATTGTTGCATTAACTTGGAAGTATATTGCTAACATTGTTATACATATGTTTATTTTGCAATACATGATTTCCTGAATTATTAACCCGATGTTTATTTTGCAGGGCATTCCAAACTATCAAGTGAATTGTCAACAACTCTACCCAAATTGAAATTAAATTACGAGCTGCTGCTAAAAATTTTAACCCGGCAAACAAGATTGGCGAAAGAGGCTTTGGTTTGGTGTATAAGGTGATGCATGAATTCATTTTTATCAAAATTAAATTACAAATATACAAATTCATTTTTATCAAAATTAAATTACAAATACACAGATTCATTTTATAAAATTAAATTACAAATATAGTATTTTTACGAACTACTACTAATAATTCTAACCCAGCAAACCAGATTGGGAAAGGAGGCTTCGGTTCGGTCAATAAGGTGATGTCCAAATTCATTTTATCCTACCAAACAATAACGAAATTGTTGTGAAGAGACTATTGATAAACAACGAAATACGATAAGTAAATTGAGGGAATTCTACTAAACCGTAACTTGGCTGCGAGGGGCCATCCCTATGGCCAAGCCATGGGAACACCCTCAACTTGACCATAAGGTTTCCCCCCCTGCCGCCAAGTCACATTATGCAAGGAAAACTTCAAATCAAAATGTGGATTGCATTGAAACAAGAATCACAAAAAAAGGAACATTTGACATCCTAAGCAAATTTTTCATGCCTTTCCTTTCGATGCCAAGCCATGACATACCATGACTTTCCTTTCCTTGCCTTTACATGCCATGCCATGCCTTGAATTACCAAGCCATGCCTTGCCTTGTCATGCCATGCCTTACATTTCCTTTGCCTTTCCAAGCCATGCCATTCCTTGCCTTGCCTTTCCTTGTGTTATCAAGCCATGCCTTAAAAAAGTTGTGCTCTGTTTTTGTCCCCCTTTAGGCAATAAATAAATAAAAAAAGTTGCTGGTGTTAAGGGGAAAAAATCCAGTTTTTTTCTTCAAACTAGTATGCAATCTTATTTTTTCTTTTGGCACTCATAGTTCCTTAAATGATATTTTAGGCGCAATGACTGCTCAAAATGGTATTTTAGCACCCCCGTGAAATGATACATCCCACTAGTCGAACCTCTCTCCAGCTTCTCCACATAATTAGGAGGTCTGTCTGCCTTGAGAGGGCGGTCTTACGACCATCGGGTATGACAACGGGTGGCCTAGCCTTATCATCCATGTCTGACCCCATGCTCAGATAGATTGTAAGTATTTAACCATTTTCAGTACATGTTACCCCAAATTATCCTAGTGAAAAAACACCTCACTCGCCTAGCATAGGGGCAGGTGTTACCTCAAACATAGCTCGGGGGCCCTATTTTTGCCTGGTTTTAGGAAACCTTAAATCCTTGGGCAAGCCGAAAACCACCAATTTCCAATGATTTTCATGTATATTATACTCGATCCGCCAAGCATTGAAATAAGCTTCCAGCTAGGCAGTGATCTCACCCAGCTTATATTATTTTAATATTTAATCGTTGACTCTATTGAAAACTTTGGTAATAATCATCTTGGAAACTTTGGAAATATTAGATAACCATGTCCATAATTGGTATGTGTTTGAACATATAGATGTGTTTATTCATCTTGATTCAGATCTTGAGGTAGATATTGAGGTAGAGATTGAGGAGATTTATTCAGATCTTGAGGTATTGGTACAACTTGATTTATGAACTAAGATTTCAATTACAACTAATTGGTTATACCGGGGCCTAAGAAGTCCCGCAGGGTAAGTCTAGGAGGAAAGTAAAGGTTACCTTGTTTCTGGGCATTATTGCAACTCCATGTGACCGAAGATTTCCTTCAAGGAGGGGCCCCAATCAAGGTCAAGGAGGGGCCCCATCAAGGGGACCCTAATGAGCTCCCAATCAATTTCAAGGTAAATGAGGGACCCCAATCAAGGTCAAGGTCAAGGAGGGGCCCCAATCAAGGTCAAGGATGGGCCCCATTAATCTCAAGGCTCCTCAATGGCCCTTGCCATCGCATGCCATGCCATGCCTTGCCATGACTTGTCATGCCTTGCCTTGCCATGCCATGCCTTATCTGTATGCCATGTCATACCTTTCCTTTCCATGTCATTCCATGACATGCCTTGCCATGTCATTCCATGTCATGCCTTGGCTTTCCATTCCTTGCCTTTTCTTTCCTTTACTTTCCAATCCATGCCTTACCTTTCCATGCCATTCCTTGTCTTTCCATGCCATGACATTTCTTTCCTTGCCATGCCTTTCCTTTCCTTTCCAAGCCATGCCTTGCCTTGCCATGCCATTCCATGCCATGCCTTGTTATACCTTGTCTTTCTATGACTTTCCTTGCCATGCCATGTCATGCCATGCATTGCATTTCCTTCACTTGTCATGCCATGCCTTGCATTGCCTTCACTTGCCATCCCATGTCTTTCCTTGTCATGCCATGCCATGCCTTGCATTTCCTTTCCTTTCCTTTCCATGCCATGCCATTCCATGCCTTGCAAAGTTTTTTTTGTCACATATTGTTGTACAAGTGTTTTAAAGATGTCCCTACCCTCTCAACCCTTCATGTCTCTAATGGACTCTTGTTGACCATGTTGATATTTGGCTTCTTGTAGTAACGGTTCTTATATCCCAGTGAACACTTCGATTTGATAGTTTCTTCTATTGTTAAACAACATGCTATGAAAACTGATGCTTTATGCTATGTCCCTATTGATAAAGCAACGAGTGATGAAAATTAAGGTTTTATGCTAAGTTGGTCTCTCTAGCTTCAAATGAATAGACATTTGATCAATATGGTATAAATATGCAATTATTTCAAAATCATAAATCAAATAGCTCTCACCTTTCCATGTCATGCCATGCTTTGCCTTGCCTTTCCATGTCATGCAATGCCTTGAGATACCTTTCCTTGCCATGCCATGCCATGCCTTACCATGTCTAGCCTTACAAGGTGTTAAATTGTCAAACATATGTAATAAGCATTGAGAAAAACCCTAATTCCGAAGATCCTCCATCAAAATCTTTTTTGGGAAACGAAATGACAATTGAGGGGCCCCACATCAACCCGAGTAGACCATTATTGACCAAAGAAAAACATAGTCATACATAATCAACCATGGCTAAACCCAAGTCAATTATGATCAACCATGGTAAGACATAACCAAACATGATCAACTATAATCAACCATGGCAAACCATACTCTAACATGGTTAACCATACTAAAATATCATAGATATTTGAACATCAAGTATATTAATATTTTAATTCACAAATCCACCAATCATCCCATGCATGTTAATTAACACAACCACATAATTAAAAATAAATGATATATACTAATCAACTCTATTAATTAAAAAAATGGAAAACTGTTTCTATAAAGATACATCAACCACTTTTAATTTTAATTATAGTTGTACTAATTATGAGTATTTAAATACAAAACTTACTTAACTATAATTTTGGTAAATGTAAACAAATAATAAATTGTTTGATATTCTACATTTCAAATTAAACACAAACTTGATCCAAATACAAACATACTATGAGATTCATTAATGATAATTAAAATTATTTGTATTAAAAGTTAGAAGTACAAGAATGATTAATTAATAAAAGAAATAAAGATTAAAGAAAAATAATAAATTGTTTGATATTCTACATTTCAAATTAAACACAAACTTGATCCAAATACAAACATACTATGAGATTCATTAATGATAATTAAAATTATTTGTATTAAAAAGTTAGAAGTACAAGAATGATTAATTAATAAAAGAAATTGCATATTAAAAGAAATAAAGATTAAAAAAAATAATATTATTGGAATGTTTTAAATGCTATTTAATATGATTGTAATTATTTTAATAGTTTTAATAAATTTTATTTTTATATTAATATAGAAATTATTTTTAATATAAAAATTTGGAAATCAAAAATTTGATTGAGAAAAAATTAAAAAAAACGTTAAAAACTTAAATATAACATTAACATGTAGTTTATATAGCATTTTTAAATTATTAGGAAATTAATAAAATACTATATTAATAAAATCAAAATTTTGATTGCTTTGAAAAAATTAAAAAAAATTAAAAACTTAAATATAACATTAACATGTAGTTTATATAACATTGTTAAATTACTAGGAAATGAAAAAAATACTATAATAATAATAAAAATTAATGATATTAAATTATTATATATATATATATATTTTTAATTAATGAATGTGGTTCAAAATAACAAAGAAAACCATCTCTTTTTAATGGTGGAAAATAATAATAATAATAATAATAGAAGATAAAATTGTTAAATAACAAAGGAAACCATCTCTTCTTCTTAATGGTGGGAAACCACCATAATAATAATAAAAATTAGATTGTTAAATTGTTACTAAATAATTGTTTTTTTAATTGAATCTCACTTCAACTAAGTAGAATCATAACCTTTTCATACTTAAAATAATAAAATTATAATTATTAAATTATTATTAAAAAAATTATTATCATAACTTTTTCATACTTAAAATAATAATAATAGAAATTACAATTATTAAATTTTTATTAAAAAAATTATTTTTAAAATTTAAAGTAGAACCATTACTTTTCAATACCAAATAAAAAATAAGAAATAAAATTATCAAATATCTTCCTCAGGGAATCACATCGAATCCAATCACATCAAAGTAAAACTATTTTTTTTTCAAGTCAAGCATAATTAATACAAAATACACAAAAATAGTCTAAATCAATTCTCGGTATGAAAGAACCAATTCCCTTTTAATCTTATGAAATAAGAATGAAACTTGAGAAACAGTTGTCCTTCGACCAAGACTTCACCCTCCATCTCCTCTTTGAACCAGACTGGACCAGCTCTTCCAGAGTCCTTGGCACAAGAATCCTTCCTTGGTAAGATGAGGGATTTCTTCCCGTCCTTCTTTTTAAAACTCATCGAAGATGAATTTATGTACTTAAAGGTTAATGAAGCTTGGGTTCTTGAAATATTTGAAGATTTTTAGAGACTTCTCATGGATAAATTGGATTCCTCCTCTACCCCTCCTGTTCCCCCTAAAAAGGTTACCCTCCGTTAACCTTGCCCTCCCCTCACAGGCTCCGCATAAATCCCGTGCACAATCTGCTCCTTGTCTCGATCTTTGTCACATAACTGAACCATCCCTCCCTTCCGTTCTGCCTCCCCTCTCGATTGTCTCCACCACTCAACCTATTCCACAAACTTCCCCCACCCATTGCCATCCTGACCCCTCCTCCAAGCCAACAAAAATCCCTACCCTCTCACTCTCACCACTCTCCTCCTCCCCCCTCACTTTCACTCACTCTCTCCCCACTCCCCCCACTAATCGATCAAATGTTACTATTAGGAAAACTCGTATCAGACCTCCCAAAAAGTCCCCAGGTTCAGTAGAGGGTGGGCTTGTTGGTTTCACTATCACAGAGCCTCCCACTTTACGAACCATTTCCACTGATCCAGATCCTGATTTTCTTACACCTGTGGCCCTTAGAGCATCCTTGCCACCCAATTTTGTCTCTTAATGATCCTTTTATCTTTCAATCTCCGTGGGTTTGGAAGCCTCACTATACTAGCTTCCCTCAAAAGATTATTTTCTAAGATTAAGCTGGACACAGTATTTCTCCAAGAAACCCTGGTCCTTGGCGATAAGGCGAAAGAACTATTTTTACATTGCCTTCCACACTAGTCCACTATTGCCTTAGACTCTTTAGGCCGCTCCGGAGGCCTGCTCATCAGCTGGAATCCTGATGTTGCAGATTTTCAAGATTTTGGTACTACTACATGTATTTTATTTGATGGTAAGGCTAAACTCTCAAAATCCCCTTTCAAACTTCTCAATTTCTATGCACCCTACAAAGATCGTGAGCCCTTCTGGAAAAAACTTTTTGATTCGGGCCTTCTCCATGAGGACAACCTTATTTTAGGGGGTGATCTCAACTTTACCCTCACCACAAATGAAGTCTGGGGAACTTCTGCTAGGATTGATCCAATGTAAGACTTTATTGATTCTCTCCTTCATAGATCAGGGCTTATTGATCTCCAACCTTCAGTCCTCACTCATACATGGCGAAATGACAGATCCGGGTCCAATGGTATCTCCAAAAGACTAGACCATTTCCTATTATCTTCCAAGGTGGTTGATGGTCACCATCAATTCAGATCGTGGGTTGAATTTTCAATAATCTCTAATCATTAGTCGATATGTTTACAAATTGAAAGTCCCCCACGACCATCGG
>ML812321.1:101037-116544 GCA_009831015.1 Picea engelmannii
TTAATTAATGTATTAATAAGTAAATATATTTAAGTATTAATGTATTGATTAATTAAAGTAGCAAAATTCTAAAGAATCACAAGTAATCACTTACCCTCTTAATATATAGATCAATTGGATCTTAGTGGATGTTCATCATCATCATCATCATCATTATCAAATATGATGTATGATAATGTAACAAGTTAATTAATAAAAATCTTAATAACTATTGTATTAATTAATTAATTAATACATTATTAAATTATACATACATTAATAAAATGTTAATTTAACAATAAGTTAATAAAGTAAAAATACATTAAAAATACAATAATAATAAAACTTTAATAAAATAAATACATTAATGTATTAAATACATTAATATTTATATATTTATATATTAATTAATACATTAATTAAATGTATTAATATTTATATATTACTTAAATATATTAATTAAATGTATTAATTAAATACATTAATGTATTATATTATATTAAGGTATTAATAAAAAAAACATTTAAACATTAATGAATAACTTATTGTATGGATGTAATGTAAAGTACATGATTTAATTATTGTAATTTATAAATTAAATTGATGATGATGATGATTAACGTCCACTAATACTTAATTGGTCTAATGCTTATTTTTTTTTCTGTGCTTGAAAAGCATTAAGAGAAGCTTTCCAAGATCACCATACTTTTGTTGAGTTAAGAGGTTAGGAAGGTTGGTAGTGTGATCAATATTTTGAAAATGAAATCTAATATGGGTATAGGCTGGACAATCTAAGAGAAAGTTCTTTTCATCTTCAACCTTCTTAGTGTCACAAAGGTGACACACTCTTTCATCCCATGGCATTTTAGGAATTGACCAACGCCCAATTTCACTATGGAGCTCGTGAGAATTTGTTCTTATCTTAGCAATGCTTATTTTTTTCTTTACACTTGGCAAAACAGATAGATAATTTTGATCTTCTAGATTAAGGTTGATTACATCTTTACAATACCTTAATTTTCTTTTTTCCTCTAACTCTTTATCACACCACATTTTTTCCTTAAATTTTGATTTGAAGTTTTTTTTAATAGTATCTTTATTCTTTAAAATGGTTTCTTCCATGATTCCCCAATAGTTTAGCCAAGATCGGGCATCTTTATGCCATCCTCCCTTGAGTCGATGGTGGTTATGACTTGATTTGGAAGCAATTTTAGGTAGCCTCTTGTCTTCCATATTGTTTAACTTGTTCTTATACATTAGGTATCTAGTCATAGGCATGCTCTCAATAAGGGAGAGACTAGTTTCTACGAGGAGAATTGGATACGGTGTATTACCTTTAATTTTGAGATTATAGGTTATAATGTATAATATAATGTATTAATGAAATTAATACAATATTAAATAATCTATGATTAAACTATTAATATAATAATAAAGTAAAAATACATTAAAATTACTTCATAATATTATTATAAAAATAGGAAATATTAATATATTACATTTTTACTTGAAAGTATCAATTCATTAATACAATATTCATCTATACATTAATTCAATTAATACAATAATCATTAATACATTAATACAATTTGCTACATTAATAAGATAATACATTGAAAATATATCAATAAACTAATAATATATTTAAAAAGTATTAATACATTAAATTTATAAATTCATTATTAGTATCAATTATGATTATTGTATACATAATAATAATTATGATTATTGTATTAATGAATTTTTACTTAAAAGTATCAATTCATTAATACAATATTCATCTATACATTAATTCAATTAATACAATAACCATTAATACATTAATACAATTTGCTACATTAATAATACAATACATTGAAAGTATATCAATAAACTAATAATATATTTAAAAAGTATTAATACATTAAATTTATAAATTCATTATTAGTATTTTATCTGTATTAATGTATTAACAATTAAATTTAAATATTACATTACTTCATTGAATTGAGTTATTACTAAATTAATTATTATAAAGTAATAACTCAATTAATTATTATAAAGTAATACATTAGTATAGCAAAAATATATTAATGTGATATTACATAAATGAAATAATATATTAATGATCTATTAATTAATGTATTAATATATAAATAAATTAATTTATTAAAGTGTTAATGTATTGATTAATTAATACTTTAATGCAATGTATAAATTAAAGAATCAATGTCTTAATGTATAATGTGATGTATTAATGTAACATGTTAATTAAAAAAATATTAATAATGTATTAATACATTAATGTACTAAAGTATTCATGTATTAATTAAATAATATATCAATGATATATAAATTAATGTATAAAATAATAAATACAAGTATTAAATGTATTAAATAATTGAAAAATTAATGTAATTTGTAAATTAAAGTATTAAAACATTAATGTATAACTTATTGTATGAAGGTAATATTGCGCTATGTATGCCATTACAATGTTGGGCTATGCCTGTCACATTAGGTTCTATGCATCACATAGTAACAAGGAGTTATGTTCGTCACATTGTGACGTTTGGAAATGTTTGTCACATTGCGTTGTTAGGCATTACTACGTCACATTGTGACATTAGGTTCTATGCATCACATAGCAACAAGGGGTTATGTTCGTCAAATTGCGACGTTTGGAAATGTTTGGCACATTGTGACGTCAGAATATGCACGTATATCACACCATGGTTCTACGGTTTGTCATATAGTGATGACGAGTCTATGTGCATATCATTGCAACGTCAGAAAGTTCGTCGCATTGTCACAAAAGAAAGAGTTTTGTAACATAATGAGGTATGAGCATGAACATCACATATCAAAGTGGGTTATGTTCATCACATTGCGACATTAGCAAATGTTCATTTCATTGCAATGTAGGGTTGTGTTTGTCACATTGTGACAATGGGTTTTGCACATTACATTGTGACAATGTGTTATATTCGTCACATTGAGACATTTGAAAATGTTTGGCACATTGCATAATGACAGGGCTAGGTTCATCACATTGCGACGACAAGGCTATGTTCTTCACATTGCGACATCCGTATATGCTTGTCACATCCTGACGTTATTATGTTTATCACATTACGACATCCATTTTTGTTCGTCACACTGCGATGAAAGGGCTATGTTCACCATCACATTGAGTCATCTGTATATGTTTTTCACATTGTGACATTACTATGTTTGCAATGACATAGATATGTTCAACACATTGCCATGAAAGGACTATCTTAATCATATTGCAACAAGGTTAGGTTCATCACATTGCAACATGTGTGTATGTTCATCACATTTAAGCGTTATTACATTAGACATATTTTGATATCCATTTATGTTCATCCCATTGCGACGATAGGGCTATGTTTGTCACATTGCGACATTACTATGTTTGCAATGACATATATATGTATGTTTCATTACGTCACTGTCTATCGTTACTATGTTCGACATAATGCAACATTACTATGTTCTTCACGTTGTAATGTATGGTGTTGTTCATCAGATTACAACGTTGAGGGAATGTTCATTGCATGACAAGGTTGATTTGTGTTCGACAAATTGTGAAAATGAAGTTTTGGTGATGTGTTTTTTTTTTTAAATCTAAGTGTTTCTTTTGTGAAAAATATAAAAACTTTGAACTGATGTGATATATTATATAGAATGAAACTTAGAATCATACTTGTTCTAAGGACATTGATATCACATGATCTTAAACTATAAAATTTATCCCTTCGAAATAAACATATATAAACTTAGAGTATGCATTTATGCATTTCTTTTTTTGATGTCACAAATTACAATTGTGAGGAAAACACAAATATTAATCAAATAATTATATGTTTTATTTTTCCTATATAATATTATCTTTTTCTTGATATTATGTATTAATGTCTTTTGTCTTTTGATATAATAATGTGTTTTTTTAGTAATCAAATATTAATGTTTTTTTTCTATACAATAGACGTAATTAATATTGATATTGTCTTTTTTAATATAATATAATAATATATTAATAATTAATATCCATATTCTTTTTTTTATCTATTGATATAATAAATGTAATCAAATAATTAAGATAACCTTAATTAATATAAACCCTAATAACTAATATATTTTGATATAATAATATGTTTTTTTACATAATAAATGTAATCAAATATTAATGTCTTTTGTATTAAGTAATCAAATAATAAATGTAACTTATTTTCTTATATAATAATGTGTTTTTCTCTAAATAATAAATGTAATTAATATTGATATTGTTTTTTTTAATATAATGTAATAATATATTAATAATTAATATCCATATTCTGGTTTTTATTTATTGATATAATAATAATATATTAGTAATTAATATCCATATTCTCTTGTTTATTTATTTATATAATAAATATAATCAAATAATTACAATAATCTTAATAAATAATTAATGGTTAATCTAATATAACTATGGTAAAAGTAATTAATATTGATATTGTTTTTTCTTAATAAAATGTAATAATATAATAGTAATTAATATTCATATTCTAGTTTTTATTTATTAATATAATATTAATATATTAATAATTAATATCCATATTCTYTTWTTTATTTATTGATATAATAAATATAATCAAATAAATATCATAATCTTAATAAATAATTAGTGATTAATTTAATATAACTATTCATTTTATTTTTATTAAAATAAAACAATTTAAAAAAAAGTTCATGCTAGWTACTATGAATGTTGAATTGTTTATGGAATGATGGAGAGTATGCAATAGTAATAGCATGAAAATTAATTAATTTAAATTTGAATTGGCTTAACCCTAACCCTAATGACTAATAACTAATGTATTTTTAATACAAAATTCAAAACCTTTAATGTCATTATGAGATATATTTTCAATTTAATGAATATGATAAGATGTAGAGTATGCAAAGCATGTAAACGAATTAATAAATCTAATAAAATGAAAATATTTTAAATTTGAATTGGCTTAACCCCAACTCTAATGACTAATAACTAATGTATTTTTAATACAAGATTCAAAACGTTTCATGTCATTATGAGATATATTTTCAATTTTCACAATTATTTTTGTTGAAGTATTTTGCCTGGGTTATCAATGACTCATGGATGTTGTTTGATAGGAAAAATTTTTGTAATCGAATCCAGTATCCTACACCTGGCCATTTTAAATACAATTAAAGCATTTAAATCCGTGGACATTGAGAACTGCACATTTTAATCCTAATTAAAGCATTTAAATCCACTTTTAATTCTTATGGTTAATTTGATTCCAACTTTGTAGGTTTTTTTGAATGTCACCTTAGTTGCACTATGTAAGAGCATGTTTATCAAATTTGTTTTTCTCGCAAGTTTGTCAAATTTGTTTTTCTCGCAAGTTTGTCAAATTGTTCTATCTTCAGGGAGGGCTCTCCTCCATTCCCGTGACATACAGTTGGAAGTAAATATAATTTTGATGGGTATATTTTTACAATTAAAATGTTATTTTTTTTAGTCTACTACATTTAGGATTTCTTGAAGTAGAAAATATGTACACTCAATTATATCAATAGTTTAAACAGTTTGAAGGGATGAGATTTTTGGTGAGAATAGAGATCCTCCTTCTATAGGTGTTATAGTTTTCTGAAACTTTTCAACCTTATTTGTATTAGTGGTATGATTTTCTCTTGGCAGTTCCAGTTGACAATGAGAACTGCGATCCTGTAGTCCTACCGAATCAATGTGAATTGAGTCTATGAGTAAAAAGACAGTTTTATTGATGTAAGAAAAATTCCCTTTCTAAGAAAAAGTATGACAACGAGTAATCCTACTTGTAAGATACAATTTAGTCTCTTCCAATTCCAATTATCTTTATGAGATGAATACACAACAAAACTTAAAATGAAAATTGATAAAAAAAACTTCTTGAAACTAAGGATATGTCAATTTTAGCAATGATTGTCCAGTCAAACTAACAGAACAAGGTACCACAAGGTAAAAATAAGCATTAAACTTTTCATTTAGAAATTAGTCCATTAACCTGAATTCATTTATAGCACTCCCACCACTGCTCGCTACCACTGTGTATTAATAAGTTGATTAACTTTTTACAATCTATTGGTTGGATAGTCATAGTGATCGTGAGAATTTGACAATCAAGAAGCGATGCTATGGGCCAAGCCAACAATTACACCCACCTATTATGACCCTTTTACAGTTCAAAAATTGTTTGGGGTTCTGTTGGTCAGCTACTTGTTAGAACTACAAGGTTGCGTCCTAACCAATGATGAAACCCAACCTCCAGGCGAGAAAGAATAATGTCTCACCCCATGGCAAATAAATTGTGCGAAATTGGCAAGAGGCTGAAGAGATCTTGCTTCTCCAAACAACCTCTAATCGAGACCTTGCGACTAAGCTTTATTATCTACTCCATTTTTCTCTGCATTAGAAAGAATGAATGAAAACTTACACAAGATTCGAAGTCCAGGTTCATACCATCCTTTTGAATTTCTAGGGATTATTATTAGAGTAACACCAATGACCTAAATCAACATTTTTTTAATTGTTTCCAATTATTCTGTTGAAAATTAATGTAATACTTTTGAAGAAGATATAGAAGTTGAGGCCTATGAAACTTTATTTCAAGAGCAATGAAGATATTGCTTATGGTTCAACAACACTATTCATTCCCGACTAGTCCCGCGTCCCCCAGCATCCACGCTTACCCGCTTTTTGTTCATTCTACATTACACAATACGCTCATGGTAGTTCAAATAAAGAATAGTTATCATTTTTTACAATACAATTTTGAAGGAACTCATACCCATATGATCTATTTATTTTTTAAAGTGTGTTCAGGTTTATATTCTAAATTTAGAGGTTTATATTATTTTTCATATAAGTTGTAGCCTACAACTCAAACGCCTTAGACTTAGACCTTAGTAGTGGAGATCAAATGCTTTGATAACAATTCAAATTCAAGTCATCCTCCCATGTTGAAGTTGATATTTTTGACTGTTCTCTCATCTTTGAGCAGTGCTCTTCCTCGTAGTTGTATATCTTCTACACATGATTCAACAGATGTCACGTAAGATCTCATGGGACCTTACACAAGATTCATGTAGGTGTTCTATTAAATTTGGACCTTAAGCTTTGGTTTATAGTTTCTTGCTTTCTGCAATTTTTATGTTATTTTATCTCACCACTTTAATAATATTCTTAGAGCTTTTTTAATATATATATATATAGAATTAACATTGCATAAAATAAATCTTTATTATTAATTTGGACTTAGTTTAACTATTTTTCATTTTTATATGAAAAGAATAATTTATTTTAATCTCTCAATATAAAAGGATTAAAATTAAGTTAACTCTTATTAAAATATAACATTTTTTAATCAAATTTGATCCCTACTATTATGTTTTTGTCAATCAGTGATCTATCTAATTGACTTGTAAATATAAAGATGAGCAATCATAGGAATCGGGAAAGATTATATTTCAAATCCAAGGGTTAATTTCATTTTAACCCTTCTATCTTCGGTATTAATAAGTTAAAATAAACTATTTTTTTTTATATCAAAATAAAATATAATTTAAAATTGCATATATAAAATGATTATTTTATAACTCATTCATTCATTGTAAAAATTTTAATTTTTAACTTATTATTTTCCAAACATAACTTTTTAATCATCAAATTACATTCAAATAGTTTAACACAGCTTTAATTTTGTTAGTGAAATACATATATTATATTTTTTTAAATATATAATTTATTTTTTAATAAGTTTTATTTAATAAAAAAATATTTAAAATTTGCATAAAATTGTTTTTTTATGAAAAAAAACTAATAATAAAATGAATTTATTTCTCCAATAACTTAATAAATGTATGTTTTAATAAAAACATGAAAAAACTAATAATTGCATATATGTCCATGTTTGTAGTTAGTAAAAAAATTATACTCCAAATAAACATAAAAAACCAATAACTCATGTTTTAATAGTAACATAAAAATCCTAATAACTAGAGTTTGCATGCCAATATTACTATTAAAGCATGCATGCAATTACTACTTTAATGTTATTTATTTTAATTTGAGTAATAATAACTTATAATGAAGAATTTAACATCATATCAAGAAGATCATAATTGAAGAAAGGTCAACAATTCAACATAAATATAACATATTACAATAAAAATATGAAATAATGCTTCAATATAAATATAAACAAAATTATATATTTGCTAAGTAAAATGGAAAATGATTGTGTTAATACACTATTCATATTAAAAATTATTAAATTAATTTTTAAAAATTTACAAAATTTTATTTACAATTGCAAAAATTTTGTCATGTCATTTCCTTTATAATTATTTATAAAATATCAAATATTTTTTTTAAATGAAACTCATTGCAAGCTTACAAAATTTTATTCACCACTATTAAATTTGTAAGTTATATCATTTCCTTCATAATTATTGAAGTAAAACAAAAAGAAAGTTACATGATTATTCCATACTATGTAAAATTGAACAATAGTAAAATAAAATTCAACCTACACCGAACATGTTTTACAAAGAAAAGTCACATTTGACAAATCCCTCTTTATGATATTTTAAAAATATATATTATAACAAAAATAAAAGAGGAAGATGGATGGGTATCAATTATAAATAGCAATATCAATAAGAAATCTGAGCAAGTGGAGCACATGGAGAAGACACTTATAGCTAATTTTTGTAAATCCACTCATCAAGGGGATGGGGTTGATTTGAATTGGAATGGTTTCTTTTTTTTCATTAATAAGAGAATTCACTACAATCAAAGTATTTGATGTTTAATATCAATCTCCATTATTAAGTTTAAATATGAGATACATGTATGCATGAGCTCTATAAAAACAAGATTGTATTGTATATAAATGATAATAATATTTTTTTTGGAGTGACATGGTAGTGAGGAAATATTTGAACATTCATTTTTTCTTGTTAGGGTAGGAAAAAATAATTAATAAAAGAAAAAAAATCCATAAAAATCATTTAAAAAATGATAAGTAGAACATATTATGAAAGTATTTCTTATCTTTAGATTAAAAAAAATTGAAATAGTTTTCATTTTAAATTTGACAAGTGATTTTTTATTTTAATTTTCATTTGCATGGGAAATAATCATGTTGCTAGGCTTGCACCTATTGGAAATGAGCACATTAAATATGTTTTTAATTCTTAATGTTTTTTCTATTGATATGATTAAATATGGATAGAACATTCTTCATTGTTACAATAAATGCAGGGCTGTGATTTGAACTATTAACTTCCTTGTTTTTATAAAGGCATAAGTTTATATGTTTACTTTTTCACATTTACATAATATGATTAAGAAATTTATGTGCTATCTAGTTATTGTCACTTTTAAATGATTAACAAAGATTCCATATTATTGTTGTTACCCTAGAAATAGAGTATGTTAGGCTCTCAGGTGTGAAAGGTGTGGAGGGATGCATTTAAGCTCTAGTATGGAGAGGTGTGGAGGGACGCATTTTGATTTGTTCCACCTATCGATCATTCGTTCACCTTTTGAATCCTGCATTGCGTAGAAAGATAACAATGCTTGAGGAGGCACTGGGACTTGATAGTGCATTATCATAGAGGAGGGGGGCTTGCAAGTTCACAATACTTCTTAAATTTTGAAATTTAGATTTTTATTTCAAAATTTTGGATTGGGTATATATTTATCAAAATCTTTTTATTTGGAATCACATGTTGTTGTGCATTTGGCACGAAATGAGAAAAGGTTTTGCTTAGTTGTGCCTAACATTTTATTCTTTCATTTTTATTTATTCTATTGTGATGTTTTCTTAGTATCAATAATTGCTTATGAAAACGATAAAAATTGGGATTCTTAATTTGGGCTTTCCTTGGAATGTGTCGATGATTCCTATTTCAATATCTAGATTAAATGCAGAGCCAGGTTTTTGACTTTTGTTGCTACCCTCTCTAATTTTTCAGTGATATTTCTTGTTTTCTCTTCATGACTTCCTTGGTGTAATGTTCATCTAATGTCAATGCCAAAAGCCATTATTTTTTTTAAAGATTCTATTAGTTTCAACGGTAGAACATAATTTTATGAATATGTTAGTTATAAATTTATATTTTGTTATGGAATTTATAGGTTGTTGATGATTTTTTTTTATCTTTCAAACTATGCTCTATTATAAATTATAGTTGCATACATTTCCACTCATATTTCTTGATTTATAAATATTTCATTTAATTTAATTGCCTCCGCAGTAAATTTTAATCTATTCACGTGCATACCATTTCTGTGTATTTATATTAATGGAATAATCTGTTCATATGAGATTATGGTTACATTGTTAATCATAAAACCTTTCTTTTCAAAACAAGAAAATAAATTAAATATACGTAGATAATATAATTAGTTGAGATATGTGTTCATTGAACCCTATATGTGAGTTAATTGTTGAGTTGTCAACTTATGTCAATTCTTCTTATGTACCATTTCTTGAACCGATTTCCCTATAGTAAATTTTATGGGATATATATTCTATGACCTAGATTCAATTATATTCACAAAATATTTGGAATTTTTGGGGTGGGTTTTCAGATTAAAAAATTTGTGAAAATACTCAAAATGTGATATTTCTTTCCGTCATATTGTTTTTCAACCTTACCAAGGAATGTTATTATTGTATTTTCGTGGGTGTCAGTTATTTCCATATAAGGTTGGATATGTCTTGTCTTGTAGAGTTTGGTACATGTACCCCCACCTTTAGATATTTCTACTATTCAACTTTGCAAAACTTTTGTAAGCATGTTGTGTTTTAAGTGATAAGATTTCAACTTATTATTTTCATCGATTATCATTGGTAAGCTTGGTTTATTTCCAGACCCTTGATAGATAGTTATTGCTATGATTTTCTTTCCCTTATTTTAGCACTGCATGTAGATTCCTTAATCATTGTTCTAGATCCCTTCTATATACCTAAGCATTGAGGCTTTCATCTAGTCAAACCTTCTCTTGTACACCAGTAACTCATCATAGGGTTAGGGTTATATTATTAAGGTTAAATATTATTAGGTTTAGGATTATATTATTAAGGTTAAATATTATTAGGGTTAGGGGTTTGTATTGTGTATAAAAAAATTTAAATTTATGTTAAATTAAATTGCATTCTCGACACCCTTGTACAATAAATCTAAGTTTCTTATCGAAGTTCATCAGCCACAATTAAGAGAATCTTTTTCACCTATCTAAGCTAGATCCTAAGACATTTTTTATGCAAATTTTAACTAAAAAAACTAAAGAAAACAATATGATTCCCTTGAGGACTGGAATTCCTACATTAAAAAGTCTTTGTACGAATCCCCTAATGTTGTGGACAACATTCAAAGTTTTTCTATAGAGGAAGAAGTTTTTTCAATAAAAAGACACAGATTTTGGGATTAAACAACTTGCATGTAACATCTCCAATTTTAATCCCCACAAATTACAATGTAATTGTATAAAAGTGGTTTAGTTTGGTGAGCCAATATGTTTGGGACAAAGATCTTGTATTTAGCAATATGGCTGAGGGACAAAATATGTAAATGGTATATTGGAATGATTAAAAAAAATGATAATCATTGGCTACAATACAAGAGGAGTGTTAATGATGGGTGGATATTATTCCACAAGAGAGGGGGCTAAAGGGGGAATTATTTATGGGTATTAATTCAAACTCACATTCCTAAATTTATTATCATTATGTATAAACTTTCTATTTGTTGTTGAGTGTTCCCAAAGACAATCATTAAACTCGTGTAAGAGGGTGGGTGTGAGGAGTCACATCCCATAGTTATTGGAGAGCATGGGCATGAGTAAAATCATATTTAGGAAGAGTGAGAGTCAAGCAAGAAAGGGAGAAGAAGGGAGATTTGTATGCAAAAGATCGATAATTTTTACATGCATATTTTGGCAGCAAGAGAGAAGTTGAGTGTTGGGAGGAGAACTAGCCATGTTGTTCTTGAAGGAATCCATTATTAGGCTACGTTTGCATTGGAAATGTGGCTTGTGTTCCTGAAAAACATGATGTAATCATGTAGTGCATTTTTCATGTTGAGGAAATGGCTTAAGAGCCTTATGAAGGATGTTGTGAGCACTCCTAAAGAAGTTGATATTTCCTAGAAGTCCCCAACTATGAAATTCCTGACCAACTTAGTACATTGGAAGCCCTAATAAATTAATGGTACGTCCTGATGGACCAAGAGCAATGAAGGGGGTACATTAATTGGGTTGTGCAGGTTGTGGGGAAGAGAGTTGGTGGATTGGAGATGTTGTAGGAGTAGAACATGGGTTTTGGGTTATTGAGGGTGGAGAGTGGACAACCAAGAGGGACATATATCCTTGTGGACTCATAGCCTAAGCTCGGGGGTGGTCTATTGTTGAGAGAAAAAGAATAACGGTGCCTATATTTGGGAGGTTCATCCTTCATATGAAACCATTTGGTTAAGTTTATAAAAAGGTAAGTGTTCTATTTTTTTATTATGATTATTCCATCATGTAAATGAATATTTGAATTCTATGTGTTTTTTGTGTGCTTATTGTATGCATTCACATTTTTATATATTTTGTTAGATGCATGGGCTCAACATGTTTTTTTTTTGTATTTTTCATGGGCCTTCTACCCCTTGGTTTTATTTTATATATAGGGCATTTTAAAAATTTTATTTAGCAGGCCAAGTCATTTTTGTAGTGATAGGACTCAACTTGGATACTGGGTACATTACATATTGGTATCATAGCTCAAGGTTTGGCATTGAGCTTGTATGGGGCAAGAGATAGCATGAATTGGGAAAATTCATGGTTGAAGATTTTATTTTCGGACGAATTTGTGGAAAATAGTGAATAAGAGAGAAATCCCCAAATTCATTGGTAGATTCGAGTTTAAGTGATTCAAAATAGTATAAGAATATATTTATGGTGTCAATATGAAATATATAGAGTGAAAATCAGATTTGGAAGTCGAAATCTATATTCTAGTGGCAACTGATAAGTTTGGTGATAATTAGCCCAAATTATTTTTTCTTGGAGAATCAACAATCAAGATTTCATCTGTGAAGTCCGAAGAGGGAGTTTCTTGATAGGTTTTCAAAAATTAGGCTTCAGAAAGATCTTGTAGTGAGGAATGAGTTTGATCATGAAGGGAGAACCTGATGGCATACTCTCAAAAGAATGATAGTCATTGATTTTGATCGACATCTCTCTCATTCGTTGGATTCCACAAGGAGTATTTTTGGAAAAAATCCATTCATGAAGTCCAGGGGTAACTTTTCATTTTCTAAAGAAGTCAGTCTTACCACGTTAAAGGTGTTGGAATACTGAGAGGGGGGGTGAATTGGTATGAGCACTTTATACCACTTTTAACCACAATATATATTATTTCACTTTAACAACAATGTTCAATAGTATATCATCAATGTATCATCTATGAATGCAACCAATATATATATATATCATAAGCATGTAAACATAAGAAACATTACAGCAACATCATATCAAGAGCATAGTACACCAATATTTATGTGGAAACCCAAATGGGAGAAAACCACATAATGCTTTCTTATATATATATCAAGAATTCATTCATAGGAAGCACCAACTTCCAACATCCCCTTTCCTTTCCCCTTCCAACTTCCCTATAATATAAGTGTAGACCATATCTCACTACCACAATCACTGCCACTATTACTATCACTATCATTGCCACTATCACTATCACATCAACTTGTAATTTGTCAACCTGTCACATCAACCTATCACTGTCATTGATACTCAACCAGATCCTCTCACAATGATCATACACCAAGGAAACCTCTCAAATCTATCTCCAACATCACCAACACATGCCTCTACCAATCATGTACCAATATCACCAACATATCATCACGACATATGTCTCTCAACCATGTACCAAACCATCAACCTGTACCATACCAAGCATTAATCGTATACCACAATTTGTATCACAACTAGCGCATCAACCATGCACCAACACCTGTACCAAATCGTGCATCAAGCATGCACCTAAAACTATACCATATGCCTCAACCATCAACCATGTATACCAAGTATCAATCATGTATCAAACCATGTATCAACCATGCACATCAACCATGTACATCAACACCATACCATAAACCATAATATATCATCAATGAAGTTCCTCAACCATATGCCAATAATATGTGCCAAATGTGTACCGAGCATATATCAATGTACCATACCAATAAGATCATAAACCATAAAACATGCCAACCATGTACCTCAAAAAAGTGTCATATCACTCATGATATGCCTCAACCAACTACCATAAACCATGTGCCAATGTATCCAAGATATGTACCAACAATGTATCTCAACAAGTATACACCGTGCATCCAATGATGGTCCTCATGTCATATACCAAGTTCCTCAAACACATGCACCTCAATCATGCTCCTCAACATCACCAAGATACATCCTCATAACATGATATTCCAAGCCTCAAGTATCCACCCTAGTACATATGACCAAATTTGTGACGGTTTTTCGTTGCTATTGCCACACTTATCCGTCGCAACTTCCATGAAAGAGAATACTTTTTTTAATCGCTATATCCATGAACTAGTTGTTCGTGGAAACAATGACAAAATTATCTCTCCACGTGTCATCACCATCAAGATGGTTTAACCCTATGCATCGTCGAAATTGGTTCGAAACTTCGTCGCAATTACGATGAAAAACCAGGGCAATGTAAACAAAATTGTGGAAAGTTGCGATGCAAAAGCATGGTAATAGCTACGAAAATTTATGCCAAGATGAAAAATTACGATGCAGATGATATATGTGTGACGCAAAAGCGTAGCAAATTGTGATGAAAAACCATGACAATGTAAAAAAAAATGTGGAAAGTTGCGACGCAAAAGAGTAGCAATAGCGACAAACATTTATGCCAAGACAAAAAAATATGACACAGATGTTGTATGTGCGATGCAAAAGCGTGGCAAATTGCAACGAAAAGCCGTGGCAATGCAAAAAAAATTGAGGAAAGTTGCGACGCAAAAGCGTGGCAATAGCGACGAAAATTTATGCCAAGACAAAAACTTATGATGCAGATGTTGTATGTGCGATGCAAAACCATGGAAATTTGCAAAGAATAAAAATTGGTTTCTGATGAACTATCGTCGATATTGCGATGCGTCCTTTAAGTTTTAAAAAAATATACACGAGATATGGTATTACCATATTACATTGTAATATGGTAATTCCATATTACAATGTAGTATGGGATTACCATATTACATTGTAATATGGTAATGCCATATTACATTGTAATATGGTAATGCCATATTACAATGTATCTACTTTCTCAACAAGATGCAAGAAGTTCTTTTTAAAAACAACTTAGGATAGTGATTTGTCCTGAGTGGGATGGTGACCTTGGCATTCAACAAGAT
>ML812321.1:122036-138342 GCA_009831015.1 Picea engelmannii
ACTAACATGTGGGATGAGAGGAGGGGTCTAGATTATTGGGATTAGCTTCATGCATTGTTTAATAGGAACTAGGATTTGGACTAGGGATAGCAATAAGGTTAGGATTATGGAAATGAATGAAGTGAGGGATGTTTTCTAATTTAGTTTCCACAATGAGGATATGGATAAAGACTTTGTATATGGGGGTTATCTAAAATAGTTATACATCTTTATAAAAAAACTACTAGTAAACCAAAATTATATTTAAAATACCTCTTTAGGGTTCTAGATTTATAGTTGAAATTTGAGCTAGGTAAAGAGTGTACACTCGATGTACTGTACAACCACCTACACATTAAATTGGAAAAATAAATTAGACAATAAAAGCACCACATGGATCTTGGCATATATGCAATATCTACACATTAAATTTAACAAATAACTTGACAATAACAAATAAATTAGACAATAAAAACACCACATGGAACTTGGCATATATATCAATATCTACATATTCATGAGGATTATGAACTTTTACTAGTATAAATCCTACTTTTAAAAACACGTCAAAACCCTTACCTTTTCATTGTCCTTTCGCCAAATCCATTAGCCCATACAACTTGATAAGAGTTGTCCACGAGATTCATTTCCATCACCAAGACCTGCATGAATCATAAAAGGCATTTTTTTTATATGAGTAAATAATTAATAAGCAAATAAACATGCATTTAGTTATGTAAAATACTCTATAAAAAAATAAAGTTATCGCATACCTTGATGAGCTTCTCTTTGTTTCGAGAATAGGTTATTCTCTACTGAACAGGGCCAACCATGTGAAGGTGGAAGCTCATATGTCCCTCCCCCCCCTCACATCGCTCTCAATTCCCCATACCCAACAAATGATTTTCTTTATATATAAAACATATATACATTCATGCATAACTAGGATAGTCATAAAAACATATGATCATATAAACATCGATAAAGATCCAAATACAAGACATGAATTTATACATCTAATTTTTCTTTGATTTTTGTCTTTTTACATTCATAAAACTGACAATTGGGATATCATAACCATCCAAGGACATTGTATTTTGTGTGGCCTGTCCTTCTATTGTTTGTGTGCGCTCATGTACCATACTTCTGGTACATCGCTGAGAAGGGTTAGTTGGCATCTGTTGAGGGTCATGAACTTGAACAACGAAAATGATCATATCGATATGTTGAAATATAATTGAAATAACTAATTCATTATTTTGATTAACATTACACTATTGCTCTTTACCTGTCTCTGTAGCTGCAATAGTTGGTGTGTTGATTTCTTGTCCACTTGGTTTCTCTCACATTTCACCCTCTTGAGATACATGCTCTTCAATTTTGAGAAGATAATATATCAGTATAAGTCAAAAAATAAATATCTACAATCACAGTAAATATTTCTAATTCTGAAGCATGCATATCGGAATGGGTACTCTTCTCTACACTATCACTGGACATGTGCACCCTTGTATGACGTGGTGTTTGTTGAATATTGTTGGATTCACTACCGCGGTAGCACTGTTGCTTGAAAACAAACATACATACTTAGTTAAGGGTGATATAATAAAATATGAATAGATTTTACAAGCATTCTACTACGGTTTCCATATTCATTTGATTTACCTGCATGGCTGGGGAGATAGGAGTCTGGCCCAAGATTTTTCTATATTCAATCAAACTTTTAAAACCATGCTTGTAACCAAGCTTTAGGTCCTCCTCGGTGGCAACATTGTCGAACATATTTAACTGCAATGCATAACACCATTAAAAATAACAATAACAAAAACATGTATTTGTTCGCTACTATTAAATAAATATTAACCACAGTTAATCATTTAAATCTTACTATTCAGGATTTTAGTTTTCCATAGCCACCCTGGCCTAGTTTATGCTGGCCGTGTTTTTCCACTCTAGTCTTGGTTGCTTTGGAGGTGTCTGGTAGCCTACATATGGAATTTTTGAAAAAAAATAGATATTGGAATTGTTACTTAAAACGGGAAAGAAAAACATAAATGATCATATTTCACTAATAATATGACATGTGTTGTACCTTGCTTGACCAACTCATGGATGTCTTACTTGTTTTTTAAACAAGTTCTCCTTTGCATCCTCTATTAGCGCCTTCCACTCTTTCTCTAGAACCATGGGAGGGCGCTCGTGCTTGAGGTCTAATTGCAATTTCTCCCTATACTGGACCCTGGTATATTTTAAATTCTCGCCGGCTAACTTTGTAACCACCTTCTTGTTGAAAGTGTTGCTGAAAAAGTTTACCATGTGGTCTATTAAATTATCTTTCTTTTTTCTATCTTGGCCATTCCACCATGTGTGAAATGGTGGGGCCAAAAAACTCCAATGCTTTGTCATTTAAGTTTCTATAGAAAACATTGTTTCCTGCAGAGACGTGTTATCCATTAATTTATAACAATATCAACAAATGTCCATTTCAATTTCATGAAAAAAATGAATCAATTAATTAACAATTACCTTCAATCTTCTGAATCTTGATCGAAACATATGCGTCATCCACCAGAAAGGTGAAATCTTTTGATCTGGTGCTTTTAATTCATTTTGCTCCACGCAAAATAGTTTCCTCTCCCTCTACAGTATGTTCCTCTCCGGAGTCATGTGGAGTCCCAGGCTCCGACTCATCATGATACAGTGTGTCATGTCAGTCAAAATCATTGCACTCATCAATGGATTCGAGGGGAACCTCAGGAGGCTCAATAAGCCTCACTTGCACTTTGCTATGTTGACATTTTTTTTGCATTGGACCATCACTGCTACCTATAGTAGTTTCAGGATTGGTAGGTTCCCGGCAAACGGGGTTTAAAAACTCCTACAAATGGAAAAATTTACTTTATCAGATCATATAGAAAATATAAAACAAAAAAACAGATATTAAATTGTCATAGTTGATAGAAATATGTGAAGATGCCACTTACCCCTAAATTAGTTATTGTATTTTGTAGCTCTACAATTCTTTCCTTGTCCTCCTGTGTCGGGGGTATTTTTCTAAGTAAACCTAGATATTCTATGTTATCCTTCTCCAAGGCCTTCGTTATAGTTATCATTGGGTCAGTGGAAAAAAATATTTCGTCCTCATCAATATCCTCAGTGGGTGCCTTCCCACGTTGACCATGCCACAATACATTGATGAATAAAAATAATGAGACGAACTTTAACATTTGAGAAATTTAGTTATTATAGTCATAATTTATTACTGTATTTAACATTTACCGGCTGAGGCACAATGGGTGCCTTTCCATGACCACCATGGACAGATGTAGCAGGTGATTTTCAAACACGGTCACCTTGTACAGAAGTTGACACAATAAATCAATCAACAAAAGTTATGAAATTCACCTATAACATTTAAAAAATGAAATATTGGAGTAATATCAGAAAAAAAAAAAATAACAAAATTGCAGAAATTTAGTTGTTGTAGACATAAGTTGTTACTGTATTTAACATTTACCTACCGAGGCACAGCAGGTGCCTTTCCACAGTCACCCTGGACAGATGTATCTGGTGATTTTCTGCCACGGTCACCCTGGAAAGAAGTTGACACAATAAATCAATCGATAAAAGTTATGAAATTCACCTGTAACATTAAAAAAATGAAATATTGTAGTAATATCAAAAAAACAAAATAACAAAATTTTAGAAATTTTGTTGCTGTAGTCATAAGTTGTTACTGTATTTAACATTTACCTGCTGAGTCATAGCAAGTGCCTTTCCATGGTCATCCTGGACATATGTAGCGGGTGATTTTCTGCCACGGTCACCCTGGACATATGTAGCGGGTGATTTTTTGCCACGGTCACCCTGGACAGAAGTTGACACAATAAATCAATGAATAAAAGTTATGAAAATTACTTGTAACATTAAAAAAATGAAATATTGCAGTAATATCAAAAAAAAAATAATGAAATTTCTGAAATTTAGTTGACGTTGTAGTCATAAGTTGTTATTGTATTTAACATTTACCTATTGAGGCATAGTGGGTGCCTTTCCACGGTCACCCTAGACATATGTAGCCTGTGATATCTCATGGTCACCCTGGATAGATGTTGACACAATAAATTAATCAACAAGAGTTATGAAAGTATTTATAAAAAAAATATGCAGTAAAAAATTGAAATATTGCAGCGATAAATTGTAACAATGATTGATCAAAGGTTGAGTTGAATGGTATGTAAGATATTCACCCCCATAGTCGCACCCCCTCCATCTATTCTATTTAAGTTATAATTGATCAACAACTCTTCACCTGGAACTATTTTTTTTGTTGCACATACAAATATACAATTTCCTTCACTTCCCTCAGATATGAAATTTGGTTTCTTAGTTGTTGCCACTGGTTGTGTACTATTTATAAAGCCCACAATGTTTCCAGTAGCTTTTGTCCTTCCATTAATATACATAGTTGACCCTTTATTTTGATTGTTATCTATTAGTTGTATATAATTTGCGGCAACTCCGTATCTCCACGTACTTTTCGTATATCAGACCAACATCAACCAGTGATTATAGTTGTATAATGGTCCGACATACTCCATCAATTCAGTTATAGTGCCATAACCGACCTTTATGCCATCCATGGAAAATAACGCCAATCCATGTAAGGTCGAAGGAGCAATGTGATACATCCTCCCACCGATGAAGAAATCTGTGTCCACTTTAGGTCGCTCCTTAGGTTCCCATCATTTCACTAGATGTGTATACCTCAAGGAAAACTCAATGTCACCTATGCTCTCAGCATCATAATTACACGACCCTCCATTGGAAATAAAAAATTGCATGCATATACGAAATCGTTTCCTTACCTTTTCCAACCTAGTTGATCTAGAATCGGTAGATCTAGTACAACACGTCTCACTTTCAACCTCTCTTAGTATATCTTGATCATCACTCGAGGAAGATAGATCTGAGAGATACCTATTTGGTGGTACCTACACTCATTAAAACAAGAAGATAAGTTATCGTTGCATGTTGCATAAAGTTGCATAAGTTCCATAAAGTTGCATAAGTTGCATGTTGTGTAGTTGCATATAGTTGCATGTTTCATAGTTGCATATAGTTGCATAGTTTCATATAGCTGCATATTTGCATATAGTTGCATACAAAATTGTTGCAATATAGTTGAATATAGTTGCAATATAGTTGTATAAGTTACATTGTTGCATAAAGTTGCATATAGTTGCATATAATTTGCATAAAGTTGCATATAGTTGCATATAATTTGCATAAAGTTGCATATATATGCATATCCCCCGACGCTCAGTGGAGAACTAGATTTGAGACCCATTAAAGAGTTCATGTGGGGATCGATAGTTTGGAAATCCATAATCCTGGAATTTCACATATTTGGAAAGCGCCTTTAGTGGTTGGTGGGGAATGGAGGAAAGGTTCGAGTTCGCAATAATGTTTGGGTTGGTTGTGACAGATATTACAAGATGATCAAGTTTTTGTTTAATCCATTGTATGCATAGGGTGTAATGGTTTTGATGAAGTTGTACAAACTATAAAGGAAAGGGTTGTGGTCTTCTATATGGAGGACTGTGAAGGAGACAATGGGATGGAAGGAGGGGTTTCCTCTCTCAATCTTGTCCAAGGACCCAAGACCCATACCCAGTGCTCAAAATATCCTATTGATGCCCATACTCCCACYTGAATGCCAAAGATACCCTCGAGAGGTCATCTATGGTRGTTTGAGGTGTCATTCATGAAATTTGAGCCCTAGAAGTTGCMTAAAACYTTGAGAGATTGGGTGTGCTAGTTTGAGGTGTCATGTYTGGCCATKGATGCCTAGAAKMTYTGTACTTCGAMTAAGCCTTGGGTTCCCCCCTCAACCATATCAAGGCCTTAAKACCCATAGCTAATGCTCAAAACCTTGTGAGAGMACTAACATMATTTCTTAGATGACTCAAAGCTTTCTTTTYCCCCTAAGRCRTGGYCTTMTTCCCTATATCATTTCCAAGACCTTGAGACACATACATACTACTCAAAAACACCTAGTTGATCTAGAACCGATAGATCTAGTACAACACGTCTCACTTTCAGCCTCTCTTAGTATATCTTGATCATCACTCAATAGTTGCATATAGTTGCATAGGTTGCATTGTTGCATAAAGTTGCATATATAAGTTGCATATAGTTTCATAAGTTTCAGTGTTGCATATAGTTGCATATTGTCATTAAAAAACATGATAAGTTGCATTGTTGCATATAGTTGCATAGTTGTAGTTAGTTGCATATAGTTGCATACTAAATTGTTGCAATATAGTTGCATAAGTTGCATTGTTGCATAAAGTTGCATATATTTGCATATAGTTGCATACAAAATTGTTGCAATATAGTTTCATATAGTTGCATATAGTTGCATAAGTTTCATTGTTGCATAAAGTTGCATATAGTTGCATAGTTTCATATAGTTGGATAAGTTGCATATAGTTGCATATAGTTGCATAGTTACATATAGTTGCATAAGTTGCATATAGTCACTAAAAAACATGATAAGTTGCATTGTTGCATATAGATTCCTAGTTGCATATAGTTTCATATAGTTGCATATTTGCATATAGTTGCATATGAAATTATTGCAATATAGGTTTGAGTTGGAAATAATGATGGAGGGGAGGGCTCTAAGGGGTGTCTAAATAGATTGATCCAACACGATGTTTTAAGATGTTACAATCTATCACATAATGTGTGACTTTATTGGAAGTGACATCTTTGATTTGGTTTGGAGGATGAACAACTAGTGAATTTGTGAAAAAGATGTCAGGATATTGTATGGCATTGTCTTGAATGCAGAGAAGGAGAAATGTCTTAGTTGGGTAGGGTAATGATTTCTATATGTGATGGAGGGGAGGGCTCTATAGAGGGGGTCTAAGAGGATTGATCCAACATGATGTTTTAATATATGACAATCTGTCACATAATGTGTGACTTTATTAGAAGTTATGTCCTTGCTTTGGTTTGGAGGATGAACAACAAGTGAATTTACGGTTTTGAGGCCGAGTGGGAGAAGGTCTTGGTCTAGTAAGAGGGTTCCAAGGATTAGCGTTGGCAATAGGGTTAGGGTTAGTAGAGTGATAGAAAATAGGGTACCTTGGTAAAGAATGGTTAAAGGCTTAGTCAATGAAAACTCTTTCAAACAAATCAATTTAAGAAAAAAAACAACGAATAATCCAAAACTAAATTTGAGAATAATTACCTAATATGGATATGGAATCTAGAGTTGGATGTGTAGTTATGTGAACACTTCCATGTATTATAGTACTAGGCTTGATGAAGTTATAACGACTCGCACATGATATTTTCTAGATAGAGTAGGGGATAAAAATGCTATGTGATAGTGTCACACAATGGATTCCATGTATTGATGGACTTTGTCATGCATTTGGAAGTAGAAGATTGAGTTAAATGTAGAATTATAAATTGAATTGTTCACCAAGTTTGAATGATTCCTTGTAGATATTTTATTGTAAGGATAAATATTTGAGCCTGGGAAAATCTAGAAGTGCAATGTGAGGCTACTAATTTGATTATAGCGAGAAGTGGCATTCTAGAAATGGAATGAAATTATTGTTGATTGGGATATAATTAGTAAATCCTTGTTGGTAATGAAGTGTAAAAATTACTTTTTCCATGGTGACTTGGTGAGGTTCTTTAATTTGTCAATGAGACGAGCCTTGCTAGTAACCAAATGCAAGATTCCAACACCTTAATCAAAACACTTTACACTAATTGTTCAAAACACAGTGTAAACAATATGTTGGGTCATTGAATTAAATTGTATGAGATTTTTTTTTTAGGGTGGTGGAACTCATGTGATGCAGAAATCCATAATTCTATTTCATGTACATAAGTCCAACAAAATTGATAGATTGTCGATCTGCTCATCAGTATGCACTTTACCGCAATCCCTAGCTCATGAGGCCATTTTTCTCCTAGGTGTAAAAAACCACATCGAGCATTGCCAATGCATACCATCATCTCCAACAAGTGTATTTGGGTGTGGTGGAGGTGAGAACATTGACCTTACCCTTTTGGGGTAGTTATTTCTTACTTTTCCCATCAATTACATTTTGAAAATGCCTCTCATTGGGAAAAACCTTAGCTTTTAAAATCATGAAAGAAACCATTTTAGAGTGGTGGAACTTGTCTGAGTCCAAAGAAACTAGAAAATTGTTGATCCATTCGTCAGTTTCATTTTATCATTGTAACGAACCTCCTCGTTACGTCGACAAACCTCTTAGTGCAATTTTTTTTTTTTTGTGTGTGTGTGTACAAGGGTAACAAGACATTATACTTTGTGCCGCCACATGACGACAAATCATGACCAATGCACTAAAATCACAGTAAACAATCAAACCCCAAGCACACTCCCTGACTTGATCCAGAGTCCAAGGGGTTCCGTCGATCCCTCTGCATCCTCAAGGTCCAAAACCCTACACACTCAGTAAAACCGAGTCAATAGCACCTGTCTATGTCAGTGCAGTAAAACATCATGTCATCTACCATAACACATCATAATCAAGGACAAATGTTTTAATATCATAATAGTCTAGATCACTTGTGAGCAAGTGTCCTCAAAGAATAAGTTTTCTCAGTGCACCAGAGAGGGATGTTACATACACCCCCTCTTGGTCTAAACTTCATCCCGAAGTTTCTCAGTATAATTGCCGAACATAAAGTGTATCATAGTGTCATATGTCTAGCTATCAAAAAAAAATGGAAAATGTTGGCGCATATCATATGCGTCCTCCCAGGTTGTCGAGTGCGGACTATAATTGTCCCACTAGACCTTGACCTGATCTACCATTCGACGTCGTAACTGTCGAACGTGGTGATCTAAGATGCGGACTGGCTAAGTCGTGAGCTCTCCCTTGTTCGATAACTACAAGCAACTCATGTCAATCACATGTGTAGGATCACTAATATAATGTCTCAAAACAGATATGTGAAAAACATCATGCATACGCCTCGAAGAATCGAGCAAGGTCGGTCGATAGGCCACGGGCCCCTTTCTCTCCACAATCTCGAAAGGTCCCACGAACCTAGGAGAGAGTTTATCTCCCTTCCCAAGATTTATCGAACTCTTATGCAGTTTGATCCACAAGAAGACTCAATCACCGACCTTGTAACTACGGTCGACTCGGTGCGCATTGGCATAACTCTTCTGTCGATCCTGCGCTTCTTTAATCCTTTTTCTTATGGTTTTCATTTTCTCTTCCATTTCTTGGATCACTTCTAGTCCCACCAGGACCATATCCTCAAGCCGATCCCAACTTCAAGGGCGTCTGACATGGTCGCCCGTAAAGAAACTCAAAAGGCGCCATTTTAATGGTGCTCTGGTAACTATTGTTGTAAGCGAACTCCACTAGTGGAAAGAATTCTTCCCAATGATTTTGTTGGTCCATCACATACATGCATAACATGTCCTCCAAGGTCTGGTTCATTCGTTCAGTCTGTCCATCAGTCTCTGGGTGATACGCAGTACTAAATTTAAGTTGGGTTCCCAAGGCTTCTGGGAAACTTATCCAAAATCGTCTGGTAAACACCGATCCTCGATCGGATATAATCCTCTTAGGCACACCATGCAACCTCACAATCTCATTGATGAATACTCTAGCAATGTCAGGTGCCTAATACATTGTACACACAGGAATAAAGTGATCACTCTTCGTCAGAGTGTCTACTACTACAAAAATCGAGTCATGTCTCTTCACCGTCAGTGGCAATCCAACAATGAAATCCATCGAAATAACCTCCCATTTCGATTCAAGAATAACATGTGGTTGTATTAATCCCACTGGGTGTCTATGTTTATCCTTTACCTGTTGACATTCAAGGCATCTGGACACATAGCTGACTATGTCTACCTTCATTCCCTTCCAAAAGAATAAGGGCTTAAGGTCTGCCCTCATCTTCATGACTCCCGGGTGATCCATGTAAACTGCTCTATGAGCCTCGCTCAGGATCAACATCCTCAACTCATCATTTGGTGGTTCGTAAATCTGAATTTTAAACCTCAATAACCCATAGCTATCAAATGAAAATCCCTTCTTATCATGGTATCATCATTGTGGTTGTCCGATAAAACCCTCGACCTCTTTTTACCAGTCATCGTCACGCTGTAAAGTGAGAATCTTCTTACATAGATTCGTCTGAAGAGGCAACACCGAGAAGATGTGTGTTCTCCGACTCAAAGCATCTGCCACTCGGTTCACTGTTCCCTTTATGTAAGTAATCTCAAAGTCATACTCGCTAAGAAATTCTGACCAACGTCGTTGTCACGCGTTCAGGTCTCTTTGCGTAAAAATGTGTTTTAGTCCACAATGATCAGTTTTTAGTTCAAATTTTTTTCCAACAAGGTAGTGTCTCCAAACCTTCAAGGCATATACGATGGATAATAAATCCAAATCATGTGTCGTGTAGTTCTCCTCATGCCTTCTCATTTTCCTTGAAATGTAAGCTATAACTTGTCCATCTTGCATCAAGACTCCACCTAAACCTTCCTTGGATGCATCATTGCATACCAAGAAGTCTGCGTCCATGTTAGGGACCTTTAGTATCGGCGTTGTTGTCAAAAAATATTTAAGCCTCCGAAATGATTCCGTGCATTTCTTGGTCCAAACAAACTTCTTGTTTTTCTTCTGCAATTTCGTGATCAGATTCGCTATCTTCGAAAATCCCTCGACAAACCGTCGATAGTATCCTGCTAAACCCATAAAGCTACGCACTTCTGTGACATTTGTTGGTGCAGGACATTCCATAATATCCTCGACCATGGTTGGATCCACGGTGATGCCTTCGTCGGAAATGACATGCCCTAAGTAGTGAATCCTCGATTGATAAAAAGAGCATTCGGACAATTTCCCATACAATTTGTGCTCTCGCAGACAATGTAGTACCAGGCGCAAGTGCTCTTCATGGTCCTCCATCTTACGAGAGTAAATCAAAATATCGTCAATGAACACTTGGACGAACTTGTCCAAGTACTCGCGGAACACCCCATTCATCAAACTCATAAATACTCCGTGGGCGTTTGTCAGTCCAAATGGTAAAATAGTAAACTTGTAATGTACAAACCTCATCTTAAAGGTGGTATTAGGGACATCATCCTCCTTGATCCGCAAATGGTGATATCCTGATCGCAAATCAATCTTGGAGAACACCGTCACACCCTTCATTAGATCAAATAGATCATCAATTCTCGGCAAGGGATACTGATTCTTGATCATGGCCTTGCTCAGTTGATGGTAGTCAATGCAAAGCTGCCATGATCCGTCCTTCTTTCGTATGAAAATAACCGGTGCACACCAAGGTGACACACTAGGATGTATCAGTCCCAGGTCCAACAACTCCTTCAGTTGCATTTTTAACTCTTGTAACTCCGGGGTGGACATCCGATAAGGCGTTCTTGCTATCGGTTCAGTCCCCGATTTAAGGTCTATGGTAAAATCCAATTACCTTTCTGGCGGCATCCTAGGTAACTCCTCTGGAAATACATCCGCAAACTCTCTCACCACCGGAAGGTGTTCTAGACCTTCTACTACTCCCTTCTCATTTAACGCAAGGATCGCATAAATCTTGCACCCCTTGCGCATACTCTTCTGTAACTGTAAGGAAGAGACAAACCTCATGGAAACTCCCTGGTTCCGTCCTACAATCACACGTCTCTATCCTTCATCATCGACCAAGCTCAACCATTTCGTCTTACAGTTGAGTATCACCTCATGCGATTCCAACCAATCCATACCAATCATGACATCATAAGATCCTAAGATCGTGACGTACAGGTTGGTCCTTGTAACAAACTCTCCCAGGTTAAGGGCACATCCCATAACCTTTCCTCCAAACTTTTGTTTGGATCCCGAAGCCATCTTTACAAAGCTAAACTCGTCCTGTTCGACTACCTTTACCTTAATCCTTTTTAGCGCTGCACCAGAAATGGAACTCTCGGTAGCACCGGGATCTATCAAAATACTAAGGGTCTGGTCAGCGACAATACCTATCGTCTCGAGCACAGTCGATTGGTGCTCTGCCTGACGGTTATTCACCACTACATGAATCCGATGGGCCTTGCCCATATCTCCCAGGGTAGTGGGTCCGACTGATCCGGACGCTCTCGTCCTCTCCACATGAAAGTCGCGCTGGTAGTGTGGCTCCCCACACATCCAACACCCCTTCTTCAGCCCCGTAGTCCTGGTACCCGAAGTAGAAGATGACGGCCCACCGGCCTAGAGCCCTGGTCTGTTCTACTGAATAGGCCTAAACTGCTGCTACTATGGGCGACGTTGTTGTTGATGCTGTTGTCCTCGATAAGGTGTTCGTTGCTGAGGCAACGATCGCGAGGGTGTAGTGAAAGTGGATCCCCTCTTGAAGCCACGATATATCGGCGTATATCTCACTGGTGTCTAGTGTTGTTGTGTTCTAGATGAAACCTGCCCTGTTGGTCTCGCTGGAGTCCTGGTCTGACCCCCACTGATAAGTTCCTCTTCTACTA
This sequence comes from Picea engelmannii, assembly GCA_009831015.1. Lineage (NCBI taxonomy): Eukaryota > Viridiplantae > Streptophyta > Pinopsida > Pinales > Pinaceae > Picea > Picea engelmannii. The sequence continues at coordinate 134,575 of ML812321.1, forward strand.
TGAGGGCCTTCTGGATGGCATCGTGCAAGGTTTGAGGCATCAAAATCCTAACCTTCACACGTAGGCTTCCATTAAGGCCAAACACGAACCTGTTGACCTTAAGTTTCTTCGTGTTAAGGTGTGGAGAATACCGGAGCAGCTCCATAAAACGGGCCTCGTACTTGGGCATTGTACGAACTCCCTGTTGTAAGGCGTTGAACTCATTGAGCTGACGCTCAATGAATTCCTATGAAAGGTACTTCTCTTAGAACCGATCCTTGAACAGTTCCCATGACACGTCTTTGACGACCATGTTTAGTTGTGGTAGGAGCATCTTCCACCATAGAAGAGCGCTCCCCTTCAGTTGAAAGATTTCCACGCAGACCTTCATGTTGGAGGTATAATCACGAAGTGAGAAGCACATCGCCATGTTCTCCAACCATGCCTCGATGGATATGCCGTCCGGGGCACCAAAGAACTCGAGAAATTTGAACTTCTCGAGTTCACGGTGAATGCTACCAGTAACGGATGGTGCGCACGGTGGAACCTTAATGGGTGTCGGTGCTCTGGCCTCATCTCTGTCCAAACGGTTGATCAGTTCCTCGGACATGCGTTCAAAGGATCTCATCATCCCGACTACATCACCAACTGCTATCTTTTCCTACCCGAGAACCTACTCGTCTCCCTGGGGGTTAGACCGCTCAGGTGTAGATGCTATTGGAGGCGTTGCGCCTCCTTCCCTAACACCCCGTCGTCTGCCTCTGCGACGTCCTCTAACCATGATTACCTGCACGCACACAATCAAATTTATTAGTAACAGTATAACCAAATCATGTCATCGAAAGTCGTAGCGATCCCAAGTCATGGGTCGAACACACTTTGATACCATATGTAACGAACCTCCTCATTACGTCGACAAACCTCTTATAACAAGTGCAATTATTTTTTTGTGTGTGTGCGTGTGTAGAAGGGTAACAAGACATTATACTCTGCGCCGCCACATGACGACAAATCATGAGCAATGTACTAAAATCACAGTAAAAGGGGTTTCGTCGATGCCTCTTCATCCTCAAGGTCCAAAACCCTGCACACTCAGTAAAACCAAGTCAATAGCACTTGTCTATGTCAGTGCAGTAAAACATCATGTCATCTACCACAATGCATCATAATCAAGGAAAAATGTTTTAATATCATAATAGTCTGGATCACTTGCGATCAAGTGTCCTCAAAGAATAAGTTTTCTCAGTGCACCAGAGAGGGATGTTACAATCATAGACACTAGCTTGCAGCTTAGAGTCATTGGTGGGTAATGGAAAGTTTTCTCTAGTGTGTGTAAAGACACAACAAACATTGCAACTATGTTTTGTTAACTCTATTTGTTTGTTTGGGCTTGGTGGATGTGAGAACATTGTCTACATGATTCTAGGGAATCTATTTTGTACTTCAACCATCAAATGCATTTTGAGAATGACTCTCACTAGGAAAAACCCTAGTTTTAAAAACTGTATGAGAAAACAATTTTAGGGTAGTGGAACTTATGTGATATGGGAATCTCTAGCACTATTCCATGTACATGAGTGTAGTGAAACCAATTACTCATTTATTTTTCTAATGGTTTTTATTTTATCGTAAACCCTAGCTCACAGCTCGAAGATTAAAGGACAATGACCATATTTCTCCAAGTAATGAAAAAACCACACCGAGCATCGAAATCATTTTATAAATGAGGATAAACAGAATACATGGATATGTAGTCTTACAGATTTTGTCATGTCGATGTCTATATAGATCTGTCCTCCTCTGTCACTCCAACCAGCAAGGGCACTCTCACGGGTTATTCTCCTCTATCGCTCGGCCAACAAGGGCACTCTCACAGGTCGCTCTACGCGGGGTTATTTCCATGTGCCCTCCTTCTCCTTGTGCCCTCCTCTGGTGTCCCCTCCTTCCCCGTGTGCCCTCCTTCCCCATGTTCCCTCCTCTCCACTCCGCGTGTAGTGTTTGAGTGTGCCCTCCTCTCCACTCTACATGTAGGAGCACAAGCTATGAGCGTGGGCGTGTAGTGTTTGAGCACGAGAGTGTAGTGTTTGATTTTTTTGTGTGTGTTTTTTTGTTTTGTTTTTATTTTTATTTTTTGTTTTTAGTTTATTGATATATAATATAATTTATATATTATATAATATATATAATTTATAATTTATATATTATATATATATATTATAAAATATATAATCCCTAACTCATAGCCCCCGATATATATTATATAATATATAATCCCATTCTCATAGCCCCCGAGACATTTTAATCCCAACAATAGGTGAGTGTGGAGGTCTAGAAGGGGTCAAGTGCCCCGACAAAAGTGAGAGTCCTGAAACCCCTAGATTTAGGGAGGGAGTGACTAGAAGAGGTGAAAAGACCGTTGAGGAGGAGGAGAAGGGGAAGTGAAGGGAGGCCAGACTGACTCTCATAAAAGACTCCCCACCCGTAGAAAAATAAGTAGACTCAGAAATAAAAGGTGGAGCGAGGGACATCGAAGTAGAAAGAGAAGTAGCCAAGGAAGACATACCCTATAAAGTGTGTTCTCATCGAAGGAGGTAGTCCAAGGAAGGTGAGGAGAGAGGGCCTGCAATCGAGTTTCCTATCCACCCCTAGCCCTGTAAGCATCCATCGGCCGACCCTAATCCTGCTGAGTGAGAATCTCGAATGTTCATCTAAGCCTGACTGTTGTGTTCCCCCACGCCTTGTTGAGAACCCCATTTCTTGTGCGGGGGAGAGGTGGAGGTGCTCGTCCCTCTCTTTTGTCGTTCTTTTCCCTTAGAGAAACTAGGGAGCCCCTCTGTAAGGGGGAAACCCACAAAATGTGCTCGTGTGTGAACATGATGTAAATATCTAAACTTGGTCTCATAAATATGGTGCTCCTTAGACTATCAAAAAATAAAAAGAGGAATCCATGTATGAAATATAAACCCTCTACAAATAGAGAAACCAACATTCAACAAAATGTCATATATTCCTATTGGTGTATTAACGTGGTGGATGCATAATCCTAATGCCCAAGATACTTATAACTATAGAATAGTTGAATATCTGGCCCGATATTCTTAGGTTGTGTCTTCCTTCAAGTTCATCTAAATATACCCCATGAAGAAAAGGTCATTTATATTAGAAACTTATGCTTTTGATTTTAATGATTCTCTATGAATAACATTTGAAGTTGGCAATGTGAAGCCATGTCTTCCTCATTACATCACTTTACATATATACATTTTTTCATGAAGAACAAACATATTTAGGACAATGGTTGATGAGGGAGCTTTCACATCCATTATTCCTTTGTGTAACATCCCGCTCTGGCGCACTGAGAAAACTTATTCTTTGAGGACACTTGCTCGCAAGTGATCTGGACATTTATGATGTTAAAACATATATCCTCGATTATGATGCATTATGATAGATGACATGATGTTTTATTGCTTGACATAGATAGGTGCTTTGACTCAGTTTTATTAAGTGTGCAGGGTTTTGGACCTTGAGGATGCAGAGGCATCGGTGGAACCCCTTGGACTCCGAATTGAGTCAGGGAGTGTGCTATTTGGGTTGATTTATTTACTGTGATATTTCATTGATTTGATGATATGATGTAGACATGTTCTGACATGATTGTTGATGATGCAGGCTGACGATAGCTTGTCGACCAGACTCACATATGGAGTAAAGGGTCCACACACAATTTCCAGAGAGGTTGAGGGATAGGTGTGGACAGCAGCCCTGCAACAGCCTACTAGCACTCCC
>ML812322.1:0-14488 GCA_009831015.1 Picea engelmannii
TTACGACCCCGGGAAGTTGATGCACCAACTTACCCAAACGGGGCCCACATGACTTTTGGCGCTTCATCTCCTAGGGTTAGCTTTTTGGATGTCTAGGACTTTTGGCATTCCTGTTTATTGTAAAAAGGCCTTCAGAGCCTCATCGTGACCATCTTCTTGCGAATGCGAGTAGCCGTCACATCTCTTCTCAGAGATAAGCTGCCACCATTCTAGCGAGTCTTTCACTCTGTATTTTTACAGTCTCTGTACATTTCTCTGATTAATAGAAATCGTGTATTACTGTATATCTGTGTTTATGGTTGCATCTCTGATACATTTTTGTTATATTATTGAATATCTGCAATATCTCTGTGCATTTCTTTATTATATCTCCGCTCTCATTTCGTGCCGAAAATAATCCGGATCAACTAGGGTTCGATGCTCAAGGTCTAGGCCAAATCATATGGTTTGACAACGACCTCTTTTAGGAAGTTTGCATCCCACGAGACACAAATGGAATTTTGACGACTTCTGACTGATCATACTTTTCATGCCATTCCTTCTCTAGGGAGCCTGGGATTCCCTCAGTGTTCTAGGTGGAAGCATGAGCGAAAGAAACAAAGTTTGGTGGAGAACCAGGTGGGTAGCGTTAGCATCAGAAGTCACTCCTAGATTGCTTGCAGGAGCAGATCCCAACGCCCATCAATTTTATGTCACGATAGTTTTTAATGGGTGATCAAATGGGTAGAGACTCGGGGAGATATCACTCTAACTCAGGGACTGGGTCTAGTATGCAAGGAACAAAGGAGGCCTTGATCTAACTTCAGTCAGTGAGTTGCTTAAAAGATGAATAGGTGGAAGACTTGGTAAGAAGAGTGAACAAACTACCTCAGGCAACAGGCCTTTCAGTAGTTTGTAGAGGAAAAACCCTGAATGCAAGATCCTCTTGATTCAGAGCTTCAGGAAACTGAAAGGGGTACTTGATTGGATCCTCCAATTCCAAGTCGTTCAGCGCTAAGTAAATCACAGAGACCGATTAGAAACAATGCAACTGTTACAGTGATCTAACCTACATCATCCTATAACAGTTACAACTCGACTGGATCCTCCAATTTGGAGCTACTCTAATACAGTGTAAACAAAGGCATGAAATAAACTGACATTCATAAGGCAAGAAGTCTCAAGAGTCCATTCATAACCAGAATAACAGTGCTTCATTAAATTTTTACAACCGAGAGCCTTGCTCAACCATCGATCATTACAAATTACAAAAACTAAGTCTATATACTCAGGAAAATTCGTCTAACAGAGGCGCGCTCAATCATCTAAGGTGTGGTGTCTCTTCAGTCAAACTTGTACTGATATTCTTCGTCAGACGCCACCTTAACTGTGCATGGCTCCTGCAAGGGAGTAGAAGAGCCATTAAGTGCCAAGTTAGTGTGTGCAGACTTCTCTGGCTAGTCGAGGACTTCGGCATGGCTCCTTTGGAAAAATCGGTACACAGGACCCTCTCGGGCGGACAGCTCGCCAAATCCTCCATACCTTATACTTAATGCATGAGGAGAGGTTTCAACCACCCCCTCTCACCTTCATTTACTCCAAGTGAGAAACGGGATTGAGATCAGATCCGAAGGCGCCTGGAGATCGCAATGATCCCCTCTGTGATTGAACTCGACGCCTTTGGCCCTCCTTTCACAACTCTTTTAATTTCCAAGTGACCACGGGCTGTGACCACGCGTTCATTGTCAATGACACTTTCGGCGTTCACGAATGGGAAGGGGTTGATCCTTGCTCCTTATAATCGTGATGAGCGAAACGCCAAGACGGCTTAATTTGGTGCCATGCGTCCCTCTTAGATCTGACGGTCCTGAACTCACTCAGGGATATTATGGGCCCGGGTCCCGGACGCTCCTGGCACTTCGCGTTTCGGGGATATGAAGGAGGTGCTCCTTTTGCATCGGAGTCCCGATGAGAGAAAAGGTGAGGGACCTAATCGCCCACCAGGTGTCCCCCTTAGATGGATGGTTGAGAATGCCCCGTGATACTACGGGCCCGACTCTTAGTGCTTTCGGTGCTTCAGGGTTCGAGATTTTGAGATATAGACTGACATAGAACCCTCACCCTTTGAACTCCCGAATGCCGAAAAATCGACGTGAATAGATCTCACACCACGTGTCCCTTGGATGAATGGTTGTTATCCATCGTGCTAATCTCAACGCAGCTCCACTAGCCGCGATTTCCCGCCAACCGTTGATCTGCTCCTATGGATGGATCCTGACCATCGACAATATAATCTTGCCCGCTTACTTGCTTGGAAGCCAAAAATTAGATTTTTTTGTGCTGCGCTTGGGCGCTTCTCGCGCCACTTGCAGACCTGAACACTCTTGTGCCTCGGATGAGAAATGTTACTAACATTAGGCTCCATGGGGGATAGAGTCATCCCTGTGATGCTCTAAGGACTCATTTTGCAATTTCAGTGCCTTGTTGTTGGGCTATGGAGTCATTTATTTAAAACTTAAAGACAGAAAGAAAAAACAATATTTACAACTGTGAAAGAGCCATGTGTAGCTCAAGAGAAAAATCTTTTTAGGAAATGCCCATTCACAGGGCCATTGAAATCTTCTTGATCTTTCAAATCCCATAACCTATAGGTATTATTCGAGAAAACTTCGAAGACTTTGAAAGGCCCGATCCACAGGGCTTCGAATTTTCTGTGCTTGCCTTTATCTTGTTTAGGAGCATCCCACTTAAGTACCAGGTCTCCTATCTGAAAATATTCCTTCTTGGATTTCTTATCAAAAACCTGCTTGACCCTTTGCTGATGGTCCCGAATTCTGCCCATTACCTGCTCCCTAGCTTGCTGGACTTCCACTAGCTAATGAATTCTTCTGATCATGTCATCAGGCTCCTCCTGATGATCCTAGAGGAATTTTTCTACAAGAATGGCTAAATGAGAAGGAAAAACAACCTCTGCTTCATAGACTAATTGGAAAGGAGAGATGTCTATAGATCTCTTCATGGTCACTCGATTGGCCCATAGAGCAAATTTCAATCTTGAATGTCAGGCCTTCTTGTTGTCTTCCAACAGCCTTTTGATGATCCTTATCAGGATTTTGTTGGAGGATTCTGCTAAACCATTGCCCTGGGGATAATATGGGGTGGAGTGAATCAGTTTGATCACGAATTGCTCACAGAACTTGGCTAATGCCTCAACCCTGAAAGAGGTTGCGTTATCAGTGACAATCTTACTTGGGCAGCCAAATCTTGTGATCAGGTCCTCCAAGAATCCAATGATTACCTTGTGGGAAGCATTCTTGGTGGGGATAGCTTCAATCCACTTGGTAAAGAAATCTGTAGTAGTCAGGATCCATCTATACTGCCCACTGGAAGCGGGGTGAATTTCTCCAATGAAATCTAGGCCCCACTACTGGAAAGGTCCTGAAACAACCACAGGATTTAATGGCAAGGACTTGAGCTATTGTTTTCCTGCAAATATTTGACATTTGATGCAGGCTCTGACCCTTCTACAGACGTCAGTGAACATGGTGGGCCAGTAGTATCCATCCCTGAGGATTTTGTAGGCTATGATTTTCCAGAAATGATGCCCTCCGCATAGGCTGTCGTGAAATTCAACCATGATCCTGTCAGCCTCTTGTGAATCTACACATTTCAAAAGAAACCCCAAGGGATCTTTCCAATATAGAACTTGATCGATAAGGCAGTATCTGATTGCTTTGAGTTTCAAAGCTTTTGCCTTGTTTCTTTGCAAGCCGTCTGGAGGCCGCAACTCTTACAAAAAATATATGACATCCTTATACCAGGGACATTGAGCCAGTGGGGGATCCCTTTGAGGGTCTCTTTCAGACAGCCGACCCTACTGAATTCCTGATCATTCATTGATGAAACTTACCCCCAAAGCTTGGCAATTGGCTTCAGCCAACAGCTTGGCTAAACCTTGACCTTTGATCAATTTGGTAGGATTTATTTCCAGGTCAAATTCCAGAATCTTGGCTATCCATTTACTCCTCCTCTCGTCTATGTCAGGCTGAATAAGAATGTATTTAACAACACCTGAGGGGACATAAGTGGTGATTTTTTACTGCAGGACATAGATTCTAAAGGCCTTGAGAGCCTTTACCAGGGCATAGGCTTGCTTCTCCATGGTGTCATACCTGACTTCGGCATCCCTCAATGCTCGGCTGAAATAGGCAATAGGCTGCTCTAAACCAACCTCATTTGTCTATAATAAAACAGCAGCCACCGTGTCAGGTGAGGCAAAGGAGAAAATAACGAAATCCTTTGAGTAATTGGGACTGATAAGCACAGGGGCTTCAGTCAGGGCTTTCTTTATTTTCTCAAAGGACTTTCGCGATTCAGAAGTCCACCTTACTTCATTTCCTTTCCTTAACATGGTTTTTATAAGTTTTACCTCCTCAGCAAAGTTAGGCACAAACCTCCTTAGAAAATTAATCTTACCAAGGAAAGATTGGACCTCCTTCTTGGACCTTGGGACTGATAAGGCTTGTATTGCCTCAACTCTGCTAGAATCGATCTTGACTCCTTTCGCTGATACTATGTGGCCTAGTAACTATCCCTCCTGCATGGAGAACAGAGATTTCTTGGGGTTTAATGAAATTCCAAAAGTCCTGCATTTCAGGAAAACCTTCCTGAGATGACAACAGTGTTCTTTATCATATTTTGAAAACATTGCGATGTCATCCAGATACACGACCACAAATTTATCCTTTTCCCCAATGAAATCTATGTCCATGGCACGTTGAAACGTTGCGCCTGCATTCATCAATCCAAAAGGCATCTTGGCATACATGAATGTGCCCCATGGAGTGGTAAATGTCGTCTTTTCCCTGTCCTCAGGTAGAACAGAGACTTGATTGTAGCCAGAGAAACCATCGATCATGGACATCTTGGATGCTCCTGTTACCCTCTGCAGTATATGTTCCATATTTGGTAAGGGGTAGTTATCCTTTCGTGAGCTCCTGTTTAGGTTTTTGAAGTCTACACAGAGTCTGATCTCTCCATTATTTTTCCTTATTGGTACCAAGTTGGCCACCCATTCTGAATATCTCAGTGGTACAATGATCTGATCTTGAAGTAGCTTCTTCACTTCCCTCTCCATGATAGGCAGCAGCATAGGATTGATCTGTCTTAGCTTCTGCCTAAATGGCTTTGCCTCCCCTTTCAACGAGATTTTATGCTTGATGACAGAAGTGTCATATGTTTTGAGGTCTTCGTAGGTCCAGGAAAACACATCAACAAATTCTCTCAAAATTCCAGCATATTCAGACCTCTGCTCCTTTGTTAGACTTCTTGACAATTTGACAAACTTGGGCTCACTCTTAGTGCCAATGTTGCACTGAATAGTACCAGCATCATCCTCTGAGATTTCCCCTTTTAATGACACATCATTTCTATCAAAAAGCCTTTCCAAAGGAACCAGTGCCCTTGGAATATGGTTACTGGGGAGCTGCACAATGTCATGCTTTGCTATTTTACTCAACAACTTACCCCCATCAAGTCCTTTTTCAGAGATAGAATCTTGGTCGATACGCATCTCTGAAAATTCTTCGACAGTCTCCAAGAATTTCTTGATCTCAATATTATCCTCGAATACCTTCCAATGTTTGATGTTGTCAGGTATGGAGGGCCTGTATTTTACTTCCACATCATATCTGAATTTGGGTGGCAAGGGTACTTTGCAATTACTTGCTGATGTAGCCAACGAATCTGCCACTGTGTTCTTCTCTCTTGGGACAAAAGAAATGTTGAATGCTAAGAAGAAACTATCAACTAGGTCCCATACCTCATTTATGTAGCTTCTGAGTCGAGGATGCTTGGCCTGATAGGCATTTCTGATCTGCTGGACCACCAACTCTGCATCTCCGAACACTGCTACTTCCTGAATTCCCATCTCCCTTCCAACTCTTAATCCTAGGACAAGAGCTTCATATTTTGCCACATTGTTGGTAGTTTCAAATTCTAGTTTGTATGACAGAGATATGGTTTCCTGAGCAGGTGACACAAAAAACACCCCAGCTCCAGCGCCTTCCTTGGAAAAGGCTCCATCAAAGAACATTTTCCAGACGGGGGTGATGGAGGGAGGAAAAATGTGGGAATTGGTGGGTGGTTTTCTGAGCTTTAGAGGAGGCTCAGGAGCATTAGTGAGTTGTAGTACACTGGAACCTAAATCAGTGTCCAAGGAAAAAATGGGGTGGTTGGTAGGGTTGGTCTAGTCACTGATTATATATGCTAGTTGGGCTTCCCTGTATAGCCTCCTATGTTCTCCTCCGAACACTGGGATAGTAGCATATGTGAGGTCCATCTGCAAAGTTCCCCCCAGTCTTTTTATCCAAGATATTGATAACAACATACCAAACTTGGGGGGGACATCAGCCACTACAATATCCATGACCACACTTTTCATGGGCAACTGAAACAAGGTCATGACCAGGTCTTTGATAACTCCTAGACATTGAAATTTTATGGATTCAAAGGAATAGAGGTCGTGATAGGCTCAGGTGACTTCTAGCCCTAACTCTTCCATGACAGTTTTGGGCATGAGGTTGTGAGAAGCCCCCGAATCCATCAAGCAGTTGTGCAGTACCTTGTCATGTATGTTCAAGGAAGTGTAGAAGGGAGGGGATGAGTCATTTCTGTCTTCTACCATAGGACCTAGAATAACTGCAGGCTTTTCATCTTGCAAATTGATGGAATCTATGGGAAGGTATGAGACATCAGACTGTAAAAGCTCAGAGAAGTGTTTCTTGAACCCTTCATGCTTAATCAATTTGGTCAGGGGCACAGGGATTCTGATCTTTTGAATTTCATGATCAAAATTAAAAGAAGATGTAAGCTTCGAGATTTCTCTTATTTCGGGAACATGACTATGGACTATGGGAGAGAGGGGTCAGGGCTTCTTACCTCTATGACTGTCTGCTACTTCATTAGTAGATTTTTCTGTTCTAGTGGACTGCTCAGGAAAATCAGGTGCTATTTTCATTTTCTTAAACCTCAAATCATACCTGCCTTGGATGCCACTAACCTTGTCTCCCTTTCTCAGTTCATTTAGCTAATTGTCCATGAGAGACTCCTCGTATGCTGATTGAGTGAGATGAGGAAAAGGAGGAGTGTCCCCGAAGCAATGGATTTCAGGATCAAGCTCATCTATTTCCCCTTCTTCCCCCTCGGCCACAAAATTGTTTTCAAAAGGGGCCTGAATTTTCTAGTCGTCCCTGTCTCTTCCCCTTTCTCTTTGCACAGTCAGGGAAGTAATGTGGTTTGGCCTCTTGAAACCTCCTTTTTTTTTGGCACTTTGAGGGCCCTTGTATGCTTGCCTCCCCTCCACTTTCATTCTCTCCATCTCTGCAGACAGAGACTTCACCATCTTGGTCAGTTCATCCACTTGAGGGTGGGGCATCGATGGGCCAGAAGTTGAGGTTTCTGATCTTCCCTTTCTTTTTTCTGTGTTGGCCTTGTTCCTTAGTTTATTAGCTGCTAATACATTGGATTCCACTTCTATGGCTGAATCTTGCATTTGAGCTACGGAGGTGGCTCTTCTTTCTCTCAATAAAATACAGAAATCGGGGCCAAACGCACTAGCATAAGAAATCTTGGTCGAGGCTTCTGAGGGTTTTATTTTGGAAGGAATTTTATTATACATCTTATTGAATCTTTTGGAGAAGTCAGAGATAGACTCTCCTTCCATATTCTTCAAAGACCCGAAATCTGTCATGTAATACATGAAATCCTTCCTATCTCCCCACTGCCTCAGGAAAGCACTATCCAAGGCTTCAATCCCAGCAATAGATCTGGAGGCCAATCCTCTAGACCACTTCCTCACCTCACCATCCAGGCTCTGGATGAAGACTCTCATCCAGACATCTTCATTTTCAATGTTCAGGTTATCTGCATAACTATAGAAAGTAGCCAGGTGCTCTTTCCCAGTTATGTCCCCTTCCCCAGTGAACTTGGGCATATACTTCAAGTAATCTCCAGCAGGGAGAGGATTCATAGGATGGGGTAGGATTAAGGGAGCATATCTGGTAGTGACTATGGCATCCATTCTATTTAGAGGGGGATTAGCACCAACCATAGGAATATTAGGTGAAGGAGAACTTGGAGGAGAAGGAGTTCGCGAAGGAGCTACTGGGAATGAGTCTTGAAGTGGGATGGGAAACAAAAGGGGATTTAAGGAGAAGGATAACAGGCCCAAGTCAGTAGATGCTCCTCTTTGTGCAGGAGTGGTAACAGTAACAAGAGGAGGAGCAGTAAAGATAGGAGTGGGGAAATCTTCTGTGGTCCTAGGTCTACGCCAAAATACAGCTTCAGAGGAGAGGGGAGTGACAAGGGTTTCTCCCTCCAATCCCAAACCAGGAGGGGCAAACTCAACAGGAACATTCCCGAAATTCAAAAAACAGGAAACCTCTGAGAGAGGTCTGTTAAAAAACTGAGGAGGAGAAAATGGAGTTCCTACAGAAGGAGATGGCGGATTACCTGGTTCGGTGATAGAAGCTTCTTCTTTAGAGGCCTTTCCTTTTCTGAGAACCACCTCTGGATCAGTTTCAGGTGTAGCTAGAGACAGCTGTGGATGAGACCGCATGTGTCTGGCTCTGAAATCCACAATTAATACGGCAGGTTTGCCACAGTGGAGTTGTCACAATGGAGTTGCCAGGTGCACATTAGCAATCTTCAAAGGCTCTGATCCACGATGCACCTTCAGAATCAGAGGCTCAATGTCGTTCAATCCTGGGGAAAATTTTCAACTTTATCCCCAGCAACGGCGCCAGAAATGTTAGCATCAGAAGTCACTCCTGGATTGCTTGCAGGAGCAGAGCCCAACGCCCATCAGTTTTATGTCACGATAGTTTTTAATGGGTGATCAAATGGGTAGAGACTCGGGGAGATATCACTCTAACTCAGGGACTGGGTCTGGTATGCAAGGAACAAAGGAGGTCTTTATCTAACTTCAGTCAGTGAGTTTCTTAAAAGATGAACAGGTAGAAGACTTGGTAAGAAGAGTGAACAAACTACCTCAGGCAACAGGCCTTTCAGCAGTTTGTAGAGGAAAAACCCTGAATGCAAGATCCTCTCGGTTCAAGGCTTCAGGAAACTAAAAGGGGGACTTAACTGGATCCTCCAATTCCCAGTCATTGAGCGCTAAGGAAATCACAGAGACCGATTAGAAACAATGCAACTGTTACAGTGATCCAACCTACATCATCCTATAACAGTTACAACTCGACTGGATCCTCCAATTCTGAGCTGCTCTAATACAGTGTAAACAAAGGCATGAAAGAACTGACATTCATAAGGAAAGAAGTCTCAAGAGTCCATGCATAACCAGAATAATAGTGCTTCATTAAAGTTTTACAACCGAGAGCCTTGCTCAACCATTGATCATTACAAATTACAAAAACTGAGTCTATTTACTCAGGAAAATTTGCCTAACAGAGGCGCGCTCAGTCATCCAAGGCGTGGTGTCTCTTCAGTCGAACTCATACTGATATTCTTCGTCAGATGCCACCTTAACTACGCATGGCTCCTGCAAGGGGAGTAGCTGAGCCATTAAGTGCCGAGTTAGTGTGTGCAGACTTCTATGGCTAGTCGAGGACTTCGGCATGGCTCCTTTGGAAAATTGGTACACAGGACCCTCTCGGGAGGACAGCTCGCCAAATCCTCCATACCTTATACTTAATGCATGAGGAGAGGTTTCAACCACCCCCTCTCACCTTCATTTAATCCAAGCGAGAAACAGGATTGATATTGGATCCGAAGGTGCCTGGAGATCACGATGATCCCCTCTGTGACTGAACTCGATGACTTTGGCCCTCCTTGCACAGCTCTTTTAATTTCCAAGTGACCATGGGTTGTGACCATGTGTTCATTCTCAACGACGCTTTTGGCGTTCACGAATGGGAAGGATCTGATCCTTTCTCTTTATAATCGCGATCAGCGAAACACTGAGACGACTTAATTTGGTGCCATGCATCCCTCTCAGATCTGATGGTCCTGAACTCACTCGAGGATATTGTGGGCCCGGGTCCTGGACACTCCTGGCACTTCACGTTTTGGGGATATCAAGGAGGTGCTCCTTGTGCGTCGGAGTCACGATGAGCAAAAAGGAGAGGGACCTAATCGCAGACTAGGTGTCCCCCTTGGATGGACGGTTGAGAATGCCCTGTGATCCTATGGGCCCCGACTCTTGGCGCTTTCGGCGCTTTGGGGTTCGGGATTTTGAGATATAGAATGACATAGAACCCTCACCCTTTGAACTCCTGAATGCCGAAAAACCGATGTGACTAGATCTCACGCCACATGTCCCTTGGATGGACAACTACTATCCATCGCGCTAATCTCAGCGCAGCTCCGCTAGCCGCGATTTCCCGCCAACCGTTGATCTACTCCTATGGATGGATCCTGACCATCAACAATATAATCTTGCCCGCTTACTTTCTTGGAAACCAAAAACAAGATTTTTCTGTGCTGCACTCGGGTGCTTCTCGCGCCACTTGCAGACCAGAATGCTCTTGTGCCTTAGATGAGAAATGTTACTAACAGGTAGGCACCCCTTTCGATTTCTTCCTATTAGTAAGAAAAGAGAAAGTGAGATGGGGAGTAGTTTCAGGCCCAACTGCCCGAAGCTTAACGAAGTGACGATCTATTATTTTGGAGCTATTTAGAAACCTATATATTCCTGCACCTATCTATATCTAGCCCCATTTTTTTTAATATGTAGGTTCTCTGTACGATGCCATGGATACGGAAATAGGATGAATTTGGCCATTTGACTTGAATTTGAACCTTCTCCAGTAAGAAATTTTTCACTCCGGGTCTAAGATCCTTCTTTGACACCTCCTATACTTCATAGGGGGTTCTCATTAAATAAAATGTGCCAACTAGTTATTCAACCCTATCTTTCCTCACCTCTTCTTGAGGTTTTCTTTTTTCTAGTAGGATGTGTTTATCCCTGGTTCCTAGCTAGCAACATTAGAGAAAAAAGAGAAAGGAAGAAAAATCAAGACAATTTGATTAGCATTGATCGGTATCATGGTATGTATGACCATCTAAAATCACCTCCACGATGAGAAAGATCAATGTTGCTAATACCTCCCATAACGTGGCTAATCAACCTGATTTATTGACACTTTGGTGACAATTATGTTTGACCTCGACTGGTCAGCTGATCAAAAGGCAAGGCTTGGGATTACGTTGCTAAAGGAGTCAATTTTCCTATCCTCGGCACCCCTTATCTTATACTTGGGCCCGTCCCAACCCAAAGGGTTTTAATCCGGAATAAAGAGAAGGAGCGGAAAAACTGACATTAGCAGCAACATAAGGAGGATCAAACTCTCAATTTCAACCCCTACAATTGAAGATGTTTCATCCAACCCCTCCTATTAGTATTCCACCCCAAATATTCTCCATTGTTGGTTAAGTGGGCTAGTCTACCTCATTTAATTTCAGCTAACTCGTGTGAGTGGGAACAAAAACACTAGGAATAACGAAAGGAAGGAACCAACTATGAAGGTTGGATGAAAAAAGGATTTTATGCTCCCAATGAATGAAATGGAAATCTTAGTTACATCTAGATATTATTCATCCCTCACACAAAAATCAAAAAGAATCACAACTTTTCCTCTTCTTTTCTCTCTCTTTCCATCTCCGTTTGAATCAAATTTTGTTCTTGTTGGGAATTTCCCCTAAACCACCTCCTACGTTTTTTTATTTTTGTGAACCCTCTCGTGACTAATCAAAATTATGTCAATTCAAACTGGTTCAATTACCTTGGTTGAATGAACAACTATTCTATTCATTTGAGTAACTCCATATTCAAAGTTTTTCTATCCACATTCAAAGTTCTTAATATAGGTGTTAGGCTCATATTCCATTAGCAATGTTTCCTTTATTGAAATTCATAGTTGTTTCCAAACCAATCCTTTCTCTTGCATGGAAGAATTATTCACAAAAATGCTCTGGCAAGTCAGGTCCCCTGCTAGGCCCACAGGTCAAATATGTAGCTCTAGGTCCTCGATCACTCTACCCCATCAATGTTGTTTTCCTAAACTCTTTTTTCAATTCCCAGAAATCCAATTGGTTCTCCTATTTCTCCAGAGTGAAACACATGAAAAAATAGGTCCTTCTCATCGGTCAAAGGAAATTATTGAGGTGATTCTCTTTACCCACTCAAATGAAAGAGAACTTGATCCATAATGCCAATATAATGATATTACAACTGGTGTTCCCCATCTCTCGATTGCTTGATCCCTCGAATGAAGCACTTAGATGAATGATTGAACAAAATGCTTATGAGACGTCCTTAGAAGGCAGCAATGGATATCATGACCAAACAAAGTGTTGATGTTAGATTTAAATCGATTCTAAAATATGCGGAATAAAACTCTTCAAAATAATCGAAATTTAGATGCCAAAATGGATCATACCTCCGGCCATTGATGCTACTTGAGTTTGACTAATTGTTGCAGAAGTTTTCCCAGTTCCACACTAGTTTTGCTTTCCTTTTTCTTTCCATATGGCACTTCCAAGCTCTGCTCACTCTGATTGATGGTGTAAGACTGAAGGAAATTGATTGAATTAAGCAAGCTTGGGGACCAAAATGAAATCTTTATAGCCAAGCTTCCATCAAGCTTATGTTGGCTAACTGTTAACTGTTCCACATATCTAGGTAGAGAATCGTATGGAGTAATGGACCATCCCAGAAGCTCCCAAATGAGAAAACAGTTCCAGTTGTTTTCCAAATGAGCTGTCGGTGGTTGAATACAGTTCGGGTTGGTTTCCTGGTGGTTCAATACAGTTACGGTTCTGGTTGGTTTTACGACGGTTCAATACGGTTAAGGGAGTGGTGGTTCAATATGGAAGGGAGCTTACATTCTCCCACTTGGTCCATACTTCCAATCTTAATGTCTCATCTTATAACCTATTGATAATCTGTATTAAGTAATAGATACATGAATCATGGCGATAAGTCCTCTTATGACGAGTATTATCTTCCATGTATTACTATGTATTTATTTCTATTATAATTTATGTGGCAACAATTTCTTAATGAATAAACCTTATGTTTATTCTTGGTCCTACACAGATGAATTCTCTCAAATCAAATTAAGGTGCACATAAATATGAGGAAAACATCACAATAATTAAGAATTTTATTAAAATAACATTGTCCATACAATGAGAAACTACATAGTGGAACCAAGTCCCATATTCATTACATGCTCCTTGAATTTAAACGGTGGCATGCCCTTAGTCAAAGGATCAGCGATAATCAACTCAGTGATGACATTCTCAATGACTACTTTCTTTTCTTTAACACATTCCCTTATGGCTAAATACTTAATGTCTATGTATTTATTTCGACTCCCACTTTTGTTGTTTTTAGCCATAAAAACAACAGCTGAATTGTCACAATACATTCTCAATGGCTTGGAGATAGAATCCATAATTCTAAGCCCAGAAATGAAACTCTTAATCCATACACCACGTAAAGTAGCCTCAAAATAGGGGATGAACTCGACTTCCATAGTAGAAGAGGAAATCAAGGTCTGCTTGGCACTCCTCCATGATACAGCTCCACCGGCCATCATAAAAGTGTATCTCGATGTTGATTTGCATGAATCAACACATCCAACAAAGTCAAAATTTGAGTAGCCAATTACTTCCAAATCGTTCGTCCGTTTATACATAAGCATGT
Organism: Picea engelmannii; assembly: GCA_009831015.1. Lineage (NCBI taxonomy): Eukaryota > Viridiplantae > Streptophyta > Pinopsida > Pinales > Pinaceae > Picea > Picea engelmannii. The sequence goes on from ML812322.1 coordinate 13,709, forward strand.
AGTTTTTGGTTCCTTGAAGGTACCTCATTACTTTCTTTGCAACTCTCTAGTGGTCTATACCTGGATTACTCTGATATCGTCCCAACATTCCCACAACAAATGCAATGTCGAGTCTTGTGCAGACCTAAGCATACATTAGGCTTTCGACAGCAGAAGCATATGGAATGTTCTTCATTTGTTCCCTTTCAAAATCGTTCTCCGGGAATTGGTTCAAATTGAACCTATCACCCTTCACAATGGGAGCTATACATGGTGAACAATCCTTCATCTGAAATCTCTCTAAAATTTTATTAATATAGGTTTCTTGAGACAAACCCAAGATGCCTCGAAATCTGTCTCTATGGCTCTTAATGCCAATGACATAAGATGCCTCACGCATATCCTTCATATCAAAATTTTTAGAGAGGAATTGTTTCACCTCATACAACAAATCCTTATCATTGGTTGCTAGCAAAATGTCATCCACATATAAAACAAGAAAACAAATTTTACTCCCACTAAATTTCAGGTATATACATTGATCCATAATGTTTTCTACAAAAACGAAAGAAGAAATTACATTATGGAATTTCAAATACCATTGGCAGGATGCTTATTTTAAACCGTATAAGGATTTCTTGAGTTTTCAAACCAATTTCTCACCATCACTAGAGGGGAATCCTTCAGGTTGTTTCATGTAAACCTCCTCCTCTAGATCTCCATTGAGAAATGTTGTTTTCACATCCATTTGTTGCAACTCCAAGTCGAAATGGGCTACTAATGCCATAATTACACGCAAGG
>ML812322.1:44436-57187 GCA_009831015.1 Picea engelmannii
CATCATGAAAAATGATGTATGGGAAATTGTGTCTAGACTTGAAGGAAAGTTGGTAGTAACTTCAAAATGGGCTTACAATATAAATCATGTAGTAGATGAGAGTATCCATAGATACAAGACAAGATTCGTGTCTAGAGGGTTCTCCCAATAGGAGGGAGAATACTATGATGAGACATTTTCTCTAGTTGCTAGATATACCTCTATCAGATCCATCATATCTCTTGCAACATCCATGGTTTGGAGTCTACATCAGATGGATGTAAGGACCTCTTTTCTCAATGGATTAATTGATGAAGAAGTATACATAAAGAAACCTTAAGGTTTTGAGGTACACCCGAGAGAAACCCATGTATGCATATTAAAGAAGGCCTTGTATGGACTCAAGAAAGCTCCAAGACCTTGGTATGCATGAATTGACAATTACTTTAAGAGACTTGGATTTTCCAGGAGCTATGTTGATCCAAACCTTTATTACAAGGTTGTGAATGATGCACTTGTGATACTACTACTACTATATGTTGATGATTTATTTCTGATGGGTGCAGAGCCTCTCATTATTCAGTGTAAGAAGGAGATAGACTTTGAATTCGATATTAAGGATCTTGGTCTCATGCATTATTATTTGGGACTAGAAGTTTGGAAGAAGTGTGGTGAAATCTTCCTAGGACAAGGAAAGTATGTTGTAAAGATCCTTCAGAAGTTTGGGATGATGGATTTCAAATCCATGGCAACTCCCATGGTGATAGATATCAGGAAGTTGAGAGACTTTGATTATAATCCGGTAGACTCATCCCTGTATTGAGATTTGATTGGCTGATTGATGTATTTTGTGAATACCCGGTCGGATATTGTCTTTGTTGTAAAAACGTTGAGCCAATTACAGGTGGAAGCTATACATGAGAATTGGATAGCTACAAAGCACATTTTTAGATATATTCATGAGATTCTAAACTATGTTTTGAGATATACCTCAAACAGTGATGTACAACTACATGGATTTACTGATTCAGATTGGGCAGGGAGTGCAGATGACACAAATAGCACTTCTGGTGTATGTTTTAGTTTGGGCTCTACTATGATATCATGGCATAGAAGGAAACAAAATTATGTGGCTCTAAGCACTGCAGAAGCATAGTATATTGTAGCTTGTGATGCTTGTGTAGATTTTAACCTTGTACAATATTTACTGCAAACATATTTTCAGTAAAAGAACAGAAAATATACAATGGAAAATACAAACATTACGCAGATATTTTTCCCCTGGAAACCCAAACCGGGAAAACCATCATATTTTATATGCATTCATAGTGATACATTGTTTATAATACAATATACATATAGGAGCCAGCGGCATCCAAAACTCTAACCCAATGACCTGGATTAGTCAACAACCCTAATTCCTTAACTGGAAATAGAAAACCATCGACAAAAAACCATGTGCCGAAAAACCACCTAAATATGTGACACATTTCCTGAGGCAAATTATTTTTTTTCGGGGGTGCTGCACCCCCCTCTAACCTCCCTGCGCACCCAAACAACTTGTACAAAATCAATATGGTTTCATAAGCTGGTTTCTAGACTATTTGATCAGGTGATGGATTCGATTGTGATACGTTGTGATAATCAGAGTTGTGTGAAGCTTTTAGAGAACCCCATGTTCCATGACAGGCTAAAGCACAGTGAGATTAAGTACTATTTTCTCCATGATAAAGTCTAGAAGGGAGAAGTGATTCTCTAGTACATCTTCACTGATGAGCACACAACTGATATCTTGATGAAGCCTCTGTTAAATATAAAGTTTCCATACTTGAGGGAAAAGCTGGTACTCATGGAGATTTCTCCCTTGATTAAGAGGGAGTGTTGATGGGCATACATTCTCCCTGTGGAGAATGGTCTAGGATGATAGATTGTTGATGTGTATCATGTTAGTACAACTTAGATATGATGCTTCAACATCATGGTAGTACATATTAGATATGATACATATGTCCTGAGATGCATCATGCTAGTGCAAATTAGATATGATTGATTAGCATCATGGTAGTACAACTTAGAGATAATGCATATGTCCGAGTCACATCATGCTAGTACAACTTAGATATGATGTAGTAGCATCATGCTAGTACAACTTAGAGATGATGCAGGTGACTCACATCATGCCAGTAAAACTTAGAGATGGTGCATTAACACCATGCTAATACGACTTAGAGATGATGCACATCATGCCAGTACAACTTAGATATGATGCATTCACATCATGCTAGTATGGCTTAGAGATTATGTAGACAATACTCAGCATCATGCCAGTACAACTTAGATATGATGCATTCACATCATGCTAGTACGACTTAGATATGATACAGTGGAGAGGATGGTTCTTGTATCCATTGTGTGGCATTTAACATCTGTTAGGACAATCATTCTTCTAGTACATATGTTCGTATTAGAAGAATGGTCCTTGTATCACTCTGTTGAATGAGTGACTTATTGGAGACACTCTGTTGAGTGCGCTACCTAACTTATTCTACCTAACTTATTCCACATCATGGTCGATTACTTAGATGGAGTATGGCCTCGAGAGATGATGCAGTTGATGATATATTTTTGATGTCAGGATCCTATTAGATGATACTGATAGTGGTGATATTGTTTATCAAATATCCCGCGTGGCTATGATGATGCTACATGTTAATACCTCCCTAGATAGGAGGGAGTGTTTATATTATGGTATTTGTGGGAGGTATCAACCTATATACATTCATAGTGATACATTGTTTACAATACAATATACATATAGGATCCATCGACGTCTAAAACCCTAACCCAATGGTCTCTATTAGTCAAAAACCCTAATTCCTTAATCGGAAATAGAAAACCATCGAAAAAAAAACCATGTGCCAAAAAATCGCCCAACAATGGACATAAAAATTGAGGCAACATGAAAAACGAGGCAAAAATGAGACACTTTTCTTTGCATACAGGGGGTTACAAGGTTACATAGTCAATAATCTAGGGAAACAATGTCCATGGATCCTCTACACCAAGATAACTTCTCAGTGCTCACAGATTTTGTTAATGAATTTGCAACATTCTTCAAAGTGTACACCTTCATCAACAATACTTTATTTTCTTCAACCATGTCTCTCACAAAGTGATATTGAATATCAATATGCTTTGTCTTTGAATGATAAGTCAGGTTCTTCGCCAAAAAAATTGCACTCTAACTGTCAAAAACTATCCTTACAACTTCTTGTACCAACCCAATACCTGAACACAATCTTTGTAACCATACTGCTTCCTTACTTGCATGAGTGGTTGCCATGTATTTAGCTTATGTAGTTGAAAGTGCCACTACAACCTATCTTTTTATCATCCAACTTATCGCTCCTCCAAATAGGTTAAACACATACCCACTTGTAGATCTCCTATGATCCAGATCTCCATCCCAGTCTGCATCAACAAATCCATGTATATCCACCACTCTGTCCAATCCCAGTCTTCCTTGGTAGCACAATCCATAACTAGCAATGCCATGCAAATAATTGAAAACCCTTTTTTAATGTTGTCCAATGCTCCTTCCCTGGTTTTGACATATGCCTGCTCAAAAATCCCACTGCATGTGAAATGTCCAGTCTAGTACAGACCATTGCATAGATCAAACTACCAACTACACTCACATATAGAACACGAGACATGTACTCCTCCTCTTATTGTGTCTTGGGACACTAATCCGCATATAACTTTACACCAACAGTAATAGGAACCTTGATCGGTTTACATTCCTGCATATTAAACCTCTACAATATTGTCTCGACATATTTTCTCTGATTTAACCTGAGTTTCCTCTTTTTCCGATCTCTTTTAATTTCCATGCCCAAAATGAAATTTGAAGCATCAACATCCTTCATTTCAAATTTATAGGACAACTGAGTTTTCACATCTTAGATAATCTCCTTGATGTTTCCTATCAGCAACATGTCATCCACATACAAGACCAAATAAATCAAATGATCACCAATTAATTTAAAATGCACACAATGATCCTCTTTTCTTCTTGTGAAGCCAAGTCCTAGCATATAAGTATCAAATTTTTGATACCACATCCTTGGTGATTGTTTTAAGCCATACAGGGACTTTTTGAGCTTGCATACCAACTCCTTCTTTCCCTTCACATCATAACCTTCTGGTTTCTTCATATAGATTTCTTCTTCCATATCCTCGTGTAGGAATGATGTATTCACATCCATCTGTTCTACTTCAAAATCAAATGCAACAAAAACAGATAACAAAAATCGTATAGAGGTTAACTTGGCAATAGGAGAAAAAATCTCACCAAAATCAATTCCCTTAACCTGGGAATAACCCTTTGCTACTAACCGAGATTTGTATTTCTCCACTTTTCCTTCTGCATTCATCTTATTTTTAAATACCCATTTTTTTCCAATGGGATTTCTTCCAGTCGGGAACTCCACTAGATCCCAAGCCTCATTCTTATCCAAGCCTACCATTTCTTCGTCCATGACATTTTTCCATACATTTCCATCCTCTGAATCTACTTCCTCCCTGACAGTTCTAGGATCATTATCAGTAATAGACAAAAAAAAATTTGAACGGAAATCAGATGGAGTATACCTTTCTAGTAGTCTTCTTTCTCGAAACGATCTCCTCAATGATGGAGTATGAGGATCTTCTTCTTCTTCTTATTCTTGTTCTTCTATAGAGTTTGATTCATCATCCTTTAAATCAAACTCTATTTTCTCTGGTTCTTCCTTACTTGGTAGGACTTCTTGTTTAACAACATCCTTCATTTCTCTAAATACCACATCTTGTCTATACACTGCCTTCTTAGTTTTTGGGTTCCAAAACTTATAACCTTTGAGACCATCTTTATATCCAATAAAGATACACTTTTCAACCTTCTTATCTAGCTTACTCTTGTTTTCCTTTGGAACATGAACATATGTATCATAGCCAAATACCTTGAGATGTGTGAGAGAAGGTTTCTTACCAGTCCATACCTCTTTTGGAGTCTTGTCATCCAGCGTTGATGAGGGTGATCTGTTGACTAGGTAACATGCAGTACCCACTGCCTCTGCCCAGAATTCTTGCCCTAACCCGGCACCACTGAGCATGCACCTTGATTTTTCCATCAGTGTCATGTTCATCCTTTCTACTACTCCATTATGCTGAGGTGTATATGGAGTAGTCTTCTACCTTTCTATACCGCACTTCTTACAAAACTCTTCAAATTCATTCCCATAGAACTCTCTGCCATTATCTGTCCTCAACACCTTAATTATTTTCTATATTTGATTCTCAACAAGAGCCTTAAACTCTTTAAACATGTCAAAGAATTTAGATTTCTTCCTGGGGAAATATATCCAATTATTCCTCGAGAATTCATTTATAAATGAGACACAGTACACATATTTTCCCAATGATGGGACTGACACAGGTCCAAAAACATCACTGTGAAATAGCTGTAAAATTCCTTCTTCCCTCGTTGCACCAAAGGGGAATCTTACCTGATTTTTCTTCCCATATACATAATGTTCACATAAATCAAAATCTAGAGAGCAGTTAGACATACCTTCAGCCATACCTTCTTTCTTCTTCAACTCCAATATCATGAACAATGAAACTATTACACCCATCACTAATAGTGCTTCCTTGCATCTTATACAGAGTTCTAAACTGAACTCCTTTCAACAACACCATTTCTCCTTGAACCATCTTGAAGGTTTCCCTTTCAAATATTGTTTTTACCCCTGCATCGTCCATTTTAATTACATAAATCAAATTTCTGGCCAAACCTGGGATGTATAGACCACCAGATAATGTTCTAATCCTTCCATCTATTGGCCTCAACTTGACTTTTCCTCATCCTATGATTCTGGTTTTCAAATCATCACCTAAGAAAATATTACCTCCATCATACCTTTCATATTCATAGATCCACTCCCTGTGGGGATTCATATGAAAGGATGCACCTAATTCAACCAACCATGCCTCATGATCTACATGTGTTCTTGAAGAATCCAAGTACACATCCCCTCCTTCCTTGGAGGTATTTTCTTCTGTAGAAGGAGATTCTTTAGATACCTTCTTTTTCTCAACTTTGGATCTACACTACTTCTTGTAGTGCCCTTCTTTTCCACATCTCCAACATACCTTTACAAACTTTCCAGGAGATTTAGATTTACCCTTAGACTTAGATTTCCCACTTGAGAACTTAGATCTATTTCTTTCTTGGGAGCGTCCTCTTGCAAATAATGCGTCTATGCTCCATCCTTCCATATTCTCCTATCTAATATCCTCCGACAAAAAAGATGAGACCACTTCATCAAACTTTAAGGCAGTTGTATTACTACCTATGGCCACAATCAGACTATCCCGCGAGTCTGGTAAAGAACACAGTAAATTGATACACTTATCCTCATCTGAAATTGTAATCTCAACAAATACTAACTGACTTACCATAGTATTGAAAGCGTTCAAATGCTCTGCCACCGAGTCTCCATCTCTCATCCTCAGATTATACAACTTATTTCTTAGGAATATTTTATTTACTAGGGACTTAGACTGATACAACTTCCCCAACTTATCCCATAAATCCTTAGTTGTAGCTTCCTCTGACACGTCTAGTAATACGGAATCTGAGAGACACAGTCAGATTGTGCTCTTCGCCTTCCAATCTGAGAGACACGTTTGAATATAACACATACCCAACATCCATTGTGAGGCATTTAGCATCTGTTAGGACAATCATTCTTCTAGGACATATGTCCATATTAGAAGAATGGTCCTTGTATCACTCTGTTGAGTGAGTGACTTATGCGAGACACTCTGTTGAGTGCGCTACATGACTTATTCAACATCATGCCTGATTACTTATATGGAGTATGGCCTCGAGAGATGATGCAATTGATGATATATTTTTGATGTATCGATGCTATCAAATGATACTGATAGTGGTGATGTTTTTCATGAGATATCCTGTGTGGATATTGTTGAAATATTTTAACTGCAAAGAATATTCTATTTATTATTGATGTATTATTCATTAGATCGATTCCCTTTTGTTGATTTATCATGTCAGACATTGTAAATGACCAAATCCCCTTTTGTGGATTGGTCAAACCCTATTTTTAATATGCAAAATGAGAAGTCGACCCCCAGAATTAATTAAAGTGGTTCTAACCACCTAGAAGGAGAAGTCGGCCCTACCAGTAAAAAGACACTTCCTTTCAACACCTGCCAGATTGTATAAATAAAGGAGGCCAATGCCTTAATTGTTCACTCACTCATTCGATCATCCAGAGCACAAGTTTGGAGTTGCAGTTGAAGAATACAGAAGAGAGAGAGGCACATTACTTGGGAGAGGACTTTTTGTAGTGTTTGGTTTATTCTCTTGGCATTGTATTGGATATCTATATTAAGGAAGTTTTTGTTGGGTTTTCTCCCCCATGAGGGTTTCCCAGGATAAATGATGTGTCTCTTGTGATTGTGTTTCTCTCAGTGATCCTATCTATTTTATGGTTATATAGTAAATTGAAAAGAAACCTAATAATAGATTAAACTTTAATATGGTATCAGAACTCAGCTGAAGAGAGCATCTTTCACAGGAAAAAGAAAAATGTCACTATTATCGTACAAAGAAATTAGGGGTTTTTATTGAAGAGGAATTTCAGCCCAAAAGTCATGTAGAAATGTGTATCGTAGTCCAAGGAACTTTTTGGCACCTTCAGCGCACCTTTTCAGTGGATAGAACTCCTGGAAAGTGAACCCTAGTTTTTACTAGTACCAAAAGTACTAGAAAACCAGAAGCACTAGTCCAGAAATCCGTTGTTCAAGTTTGAAGGGAAAAAATTGGATTTTCTAAAATCTAGCCACACCAGGCTACTTTCCTCAGCCAAGTGCACTTCCTCGTAAGTTCAAAATTCAATTCTAAGAATTTTCATTTTTTGGTCATTTTCCTAACTCCAAGTAAAAGATATCTGCAAGCACTAAGCTTGTTGACAAGCTAGAAGGTGTGGAAAACTTTTATGCCTGGAAGTATAGGATTGGACTCATACTTGAATATAATGATATAGAAATATTCATTAAAGAAGATGTACTGGAACCCGTTGATGCAACAGCTAAAGAAAAACACCAAAATGACACAATTAGGGCCAAAAGAATCATTGCATATTCTATCAAAGATCACTTGATTCCTCAAGTGTCTTCAAAGAAGAGTCCAAAACAAATGTGTGATTCCATAAATAGATTATATGAAGGAAAGAACATAGATCGAAAGATGAATCCAAGAACTCAACTCAAGAATACAAGGATGCAGAAAGGAGAAACAATCCAAGAATATTTCTCCAAAATATCACAATTCAAAGAACGTCTAGAAGCAATTGAAGATAGTATAGATGAATATGAACTCATAATGACAACCCTTAATGGTCTCACAAGACCTTGGGATGCATTCATCCAAGCTATTTGTGCCAGAAAGGAGAAACTACAATTTGACAGTCTTTGGGAAGAATGTGTTCAAGATTAATTAAGAGTAGCTAACTGAGAAGATTTTCTATCAAGAGATGAAGATCAAGCCCTAGCTACTAAAAATAAAGGAGGAAGAAAGAAGTTTTACTTCCAAAAAGAAACTCATAAGGAGTCTCACCCCCAAAACCAATTCACACATAAAGAATCTCAACCGAGGAGATTCCAGAAGTTTTAGAAAGGACAAAGAAGAGAAAAAGATTTCTCATCCTACCAATGTTACCATTGTGACAAGATGGGACATATCGTGAAACATTTTCTAGATAGATGAGAAGAATGCAAGAAGAAAAACAAGAGGCACCATACCCATGCATTTGAAGATGAAGAGCCACCCACAAAGATGATAAAAGAACGAATTGAAGACTATGTCTTAATCTCTACCCTCTCAGCATCAGTATCACCTAGTGAGGACACTTGGCTCATTGATAGTGGTACTTCCAAGCACATGACAGGTCAAAGAGACATTCTCTCTTGCCTTTCAGAAAATAAGTTTCCTCATAAAGTTACACTTGGAGATGATTATCAATACCCTGTCGAGGGAGTAGGAGAATCAAGTTACAAGCTTGATTCAAGGACCCCAATGAAGATGAAGGATGTACTATATGTACCGGGTTTGATAAAGAATCTACTCTCCATCTCATCTTTAGAAAATAAAGGCTTCAGAGCTTCCTTCATAGATGGATAATTCCTTATGTGGGCCAAAGGAAAAACCATGGAAGAAGCAATTATTATTGGAAAAGAAGAAGGTGGCTTGTATAAGCTAAAGGGTCACTCAGAAGCAACCATGACCCACTCCATTGAGATTCCATGTGAACTTTGGCATAGAATATTAGCCCACATCAACTACAAGGCATTACTTTATGTAAGAAAGGAAGTCACATGTCTACCAGAACTCAAGGTTGACCATGAAGGTGTGTGCAATGGATGTGCACAAGGAAAGAACATCAAGAACCCTTTTCTGAAGAGAGACAGTAAACCAGAAGGATTCCCAGAGCTCATTCCCTCAAATGTGTGTGGCCCAATTCCTTCATCCTCCATCAGTGGGTATGTATACTATGTATCTTGTATTTATGACTATTCTCGTAAAACCTGGGTTTACTTTTTGAAATTAAAAGATGACGTGTTCAGTAAATTCAAGGAATTCAAAGCCTTGATAGAGAATCTTTCTGAAAAAAATATCAAGATACTCAGGTCAGATAATGGAGGAGAATACACCTCAAAAGAGTTTTCAAATTGTTGCAAAGATGCCAGAATCAAGAGGGAGCTCACCACTCCCTACAATCTTCAACAAAATGGTGTAGCAGAAAGAAAGAACAAAACTATAATGGAAGCAGTGAAGACCATGATCCATGATCAAGATCTTCCAATGTGCTTATGGGAAGAAGCAACAAAAAAAACAATATATGTACAAAACAAATTGTCCCATAGTGAACTTGGGTTCAACACCCCTGAAGAGATGTTCTCCGGAAAGAAGCCAAAAGTAAGCCATCTGAAAATATTTGGCTACCTAGTATTTGTACATATTCCAAAAGAGAAGAGAACCAAGTTGGACCCTTTAGGAAAGAAGGGAATATTTGTTGGATACTGTGAAGTCTCCAAGTACTTCAGAGATTATATACCAGGTTACCATCATATTGAGATCAAAAGGGATGTAACCTTTGATGAAGATGCAACACTCAAGAAATCAAGAAGATGCCAGCTTGAAGAAGTATATGTAGAGGAACCTATAGCCCCCAGAGCTGCAGAACCAGTGAGGGAAGTCATAGCTTCCCCTTATGAGGATATTCTAGAAGACCACGAAATAATAGAATCTCAAGAACCTCCCCAGATGATGATCTCCCACAAGAGAAATCCATCCTGGGAAAGGGAACTTATTCAAGATGGAGAGAAGTATGGTGTCCCCAAAGGAAACATGAGACAACTGAATAAACCTAAGCCATTCTCCAATTATACGACTTTGATCTGTGATCTCTTAGAGAAGGAGCCTACCTGCTTTGAAGAATCCATTCAGAAGAAAGAATGGGAAGATGCCATGAAAGAAGAATACCAATCCATCATAAATAATGATGTATGGGAAATATTTCCCAGACCGAAGAGCAAGGATGTGGTATCTTCCAAATGGATTTTCAAAATAAAACATGTTGCTGATGGAACTATTGAAAAATATAAAGCAAGGTTTGTTTCTCGCGGATTTTCTCAAAAGGAAGGCATTGATTATGAAGAGATGTTTTCTCCTGTAGCTAGATACACTTCAATTAGAACCATCATAGCCCTTACAGCTAAGATGAAGTGGAAGTTACACCAGATGGATGTGAAAACATCCTTCTTGAATGGTGTCATTAAAGAATAAGTGTATATAGAAGAACCTCAAGGATTTGAAGTTGAATATAGGAAGACTCGTGTCTGTAAGTTGAAGAAGGCTCTGTGCAGATTGAAGAAATCTCCTAGAGCTTGATATGGAAGGATTGACAGTTTTTTGACGAGCTTGGGCTTTACCAAGAGTAAAGATGATCCTAACCTTTAATTCAAGGTTATGAATGATGCACCTGTTATATTACTGATGTGTGTGGATGACTTATTGTTAACTGGAGAAGAAAATCTCATCACTGATTGTAAGAAAATGCTCGTTGGCCTAATGCACTATTTATTAGATCTTGAGGTCTGGCAGAGCCCAAAGAGGATATTCCTCAACTAAGGGAAGTATGCAGTTGAAATACTGAAGAGATTTGATATGTTGGAGTGCAAGTCCATGAATACACCCATGGAAACAAAGATGAAGCTCCTAGTTTTCACTTCATTAGAATTGATTGATGATATTCTATATAGACAAATCATTGGATCATTGATGTATCTGACGAACACCAGGCCAGATATATGTTTTTCTGTGAACACATTGAGTCGGCTTCTGGTAGAGCCCAGATGTGTTCACCTGACTGTTGCAAAACATGTGATGAGGTACCTTAAGGGTACAGTAGATTGTGGTCTCAATTATGATGGAGATCATGACTTCAGACTAAGTGGTTATACTGATTCACATTGGGTTGGAAGTGTCTCTGATAGAAAGAGCACTTCAGAATGTTGTTTCAGTATGGGGTCAACCATGATATCATGGCAGAGTAGTAAGAAAACAAGCATTTCTCTCAACACGACAGAAGCAAAATATATTGTTACATGTTCTGCCAATTGTGAAGCCATATGGCTTCAGAAGTTGTTGATAGGTCTATTCAATCTAGAGATGGAAGAAACCATGATCCTTTGTGATAACCAGAGCTGCATAAAGATGACAGAGAACCATGTCTTCCATGACAAGTCAAAACACATAGAGATCTGATATCATTACATCCGTGATATGGTGCAAAGAGGATCCATAAACATCCAATATGTTAGCACAGATGAATAGGTTGTTGATGTGTTGACCAAGCCTCTATCTCATGTAAAGTTTGAGCACTTTCGAGATAAGATTGGTGTAGTCCATAAGGACCCCCTCGAAAGGGGGAGTAGTGTTGTGTTGCCATCCTAGTGTTGTGATGCCAACCTCGTGCTGATGATGTGCAATCCTTGTGTTGTGATCATGTGCTAGCCCCGTGTTGTGATCATGTGCCAACCTCATGCTGTGATGATGTTGCCAGCCTCATGTTGTGATGGTGTGCCAGCCTCATGTTGTGATGATGTTTCCAGCCTCATGTTGTGATGATGATGTTTCCAGCCTTGTGCTATGATGATGTGTTTCTAGCCTCATGATGTGATGATGTGTTTCCAACCTCGAGATGTGATGATGTGTTTCCAACCTCGTGCTTTGATGATGTGTTTCCAACCTTGTGTCATGATGCCAACTTCGTGTTGATGATGTTGTGTTGCCATTCTCGTACTGTGATACCAGCTTCGTATTGATGATATTGTGTATCCAACTTTGTGTTTTGATGCCATCTTCATGTTGAAGACTCTCAAACTAGTGCTAATGTTGATGATGCTCCAGCCCTTGTTCTATGTTGTTGATGACATTTATGATGAGAAAAAATTATGATGATTTATAGATACGCCAGTCAGTGTTCCACTATTCATGTTGTTTCCCTCTCTCTTGCCTGATGTTGTTGTAGAATACCCTTCTTGTTAAGGGGGAGTGTTGAAATATTGTAACTGCAAAGAGTATTCTATTTATTATTGATGTATTATTCATTAGATCAATCCCCTTTTGTGGATTGATCAT